>JASDQU010028910.1:16738-29032 GCA_032191745.1 Picea mariana
CTTTCCAATTCTACTTCAAAAAGTGGAGTAACCATTTTCATTTTTGCTTTTTTATTATTAAAGTTTCAAGTATTTTATAATTATTTTAGCTTTTAGCTTTGGGCTACATACAACTACTACTTTAAAATATTTTAAGAGATAGATATAAGCAACTTTGCTTCTAATTTCACTATTGATATTAAATTACTTTATCATCTAGAAATGTTTGCAATATTATTAAATTTGATCATCTTAGAGTGTGATTGATGCATTTTTATAAATAGTTTATACTCAAGACTTCAAGTTAACATTTAGTACAAAATTCCACCACTTTACATTGGAAATTACATACTACATTACGTGATTTGTTTTGCATTAAACTGCATACAATTGTAGCAAAGCACAAAATATTCTTAAAATATTCTATGGAAAAAGGCCTCAGTGACACTCCCACCAAACATTTTTCAATAAATTGCCTCATTTTTTAATTGGTAACCTTTTCCACTAATGCAAGACTTATACTAAAGCTCACCTTCTTATAAATCTAAGCAACATTATGACACTCACTATAGGGAATATCCAAAGTAACCATCTCCAATAAGAACATGCCAAATGAATAAACATCTACATGTTGATTATACTCCTCTTCATATAATTATGGAGTCTTTCATTCCGGTGTACCAATTATACAGTACACAAAATGATCATTTGCCACAATAGCAGTAAAACCTAGATCCCTGATCTTCAGAACACAAGTATTACCATTCACTAATATATTGTTGCAATTCAAATCTCTATGAATTATGCAAGGGTTATGATTATGAAGATTTCCAATATCTAACATGCTCAATTCTTCACTCTCTTCATTGAGAAATGTCGATGCTTCTGATGGTACTGCCTCAAGGTCCCCAAGGTGCATACCTCAATAATAAAATTCACATGTCTCATTCTTGGAGGGTCCCTTTTTATTGCGAACGTAAACTTAATATCTACTACATACAATACATAAATCAATTAACCTTTTGGACATGGAGACCAAGTTAGGTATGAAGGGAATGTTGAAATTATAGGGGTTTGTTTCTCATTGGTTCTTAAAGTGGCTTTAGTGAGTTTTATTACATATAAATACATTATTATTACTTAAATGTTAAGAAAATTGACAACTTTAGCAATAACATGGATAGTGTTTTAAAATGACTTCGAGTAAGCAATGTCCATTAAAATGCATAACTTCACCAATAATGTGGATGACCTATCCACAACCAATTAGTATACTAAGTAATGTTGAGAAAAATAACAACTTCATGAAGAACATAGATGTCTTTTAAAAATAATTAAGTAAGCCAATTCTAATAAATAGAAACATGTGTTTAGAGACGTGCACAGAGGGAAGATAGATGGTGCTTTAAGAACTTTATGTAAGGTTTTTTCTTATGGATGGTAGTGGGAACATTATTTAGGTGGGCATAAAGGGTTGAGGTAAAAGTTTGCAATGTCAAATGTTGTTTCAATATCTTTATAATCCGAATTAACAACACTAATATTAAACCTCCCTCTAATTACTTCGGCATTCCATTCTCCAGCTTAGGGAGTATGCTAGTTACTTATATTTTTTGGTCGGTATAAAACTAAATTGCACAATTTTCTAAAATGGCAGGAGCGTTGAAAGTGGACATATACTACTATCCCTAGAAGTTTCACACAAAAGGGCAAGTTGGAAGCTACAATAATATATTAAAAATATTTAAATTTTTAAAAAAATAATATAATATACACTTTATAAATTCATAATGTAAACCCTTAAATTATATTATATATAATTTTTATTTTAATAATATAAATTTTAATAATATTAATATAACTTATATTTATGTTACATTGAGTTTTCTAGAAGTGAGAAAGTTGGAAATTTGGGAATGTTGGAAACCTAAGTGGAGCAAATGCTTGTTATGGATAGGGTATTGATTTATTTGACTTTCATGTTTAGTTTGGGCTTGAAGGAAAATATACATGTATTAAAAGTTTTTCATATCCACAACTATAAAGTGAGTATTATTAAGTTTTTTTACTTAATCTATTTTTTGAAATAATATTTACATATAGTTTAGTCTTAGTTTTATAGTGATATTTTGAATAAATATAATGAAAATATTTGTAATAAATTATATATTTGTAATAATGGAATAAAAATGTATACATTTTAATTTAATATAATTCTAATTTAATATTTACATGTTGAAACTCCCAAAAAGCTTTTAAGTTCTCAAAAGAGTTTCCCCTTTATTGGGGACTTTCCCTACCAATTTCTAAGCTCCCCGAACTTTGGGAATGAGTTTATATTATTTAATTATAAATTAATATATAACAATATATATTTATTATATTGAGCTAGTTTTGCAATGGTGTGATGAAGCCCTTGAACAACATGATTTGTCATGGGTTAGGTAGTATTCTTGTGAATTATGTGATATTTGATATGTGATAGAAAATTTTAATAAACAAAGGCACCTACCTTTAAACAAAGGTAACAATGTTTTTTTCTTAAAGAATTTAAATAGTGAATGAAATCTTCTTTCTTATAGGGACAACATGGAAGATCTCTATCATAATTTTAGGACAACCCTTTCTACTTCCATTAACAAGATCTCTATCTAGGTGTTATGTAAGAAGAAAATTAGAACAACTAACCCATGGAATGATAACGAGTGTAAAACTGTTAGGAAATTCATTAGGGATGCTTCTAATGAGTACTTAAAACTCTAAGATAAATACACATAAAGCCCTCATTAAAATAAAAATAAAAGGTACTACACAAATAGAAAGCAAGAGTATCTTTTGCACCTATCTAAACTTAATCCTAAGAAATTTTAGAGGAAAATTCTAACTCATAAAACTAAAGAAAAAATATGATTCCCCTAAAAGAGTGGAATTTCTTCCTTAAAAATCTTTACAAATCCTCTAATGCCATGGTGAAGGTTCCAAAGATTCCTAGAGATGGTGAAGTTTTGTTTCTATGGAATACATAGAGTTTGGGGTTAAGCAACGTGCAAATGAGAAATCTAAGGACATCGAAGGCTACCAACCTCCTCATCCCTCACATACACAAGCTCTTCAATTTAGCAATCAAGCAGGGATTTCCTAAACCTTGGACACAAAGCCTCATTGTACCTATTTTTAAAAGTGGGGATAAAAACAATCTGACTAATTATAGGAACATTATGATTAGACCCATTTTAGCCAAGTTGTATAGAATGATTTTAGAAAAGAAGATTAGCATATGGCTACAAAGCCACAGAAAAGGAGCTAAAGGCCAAGTTGGGTTTTAGAGCTATCATTCAACCATGGACCACCTTGTTACACTTAGGATCATTGCAGATGAATATCGCAATAACAAAATCAATCTCCTTTGTTGTTTCAATGACTTTAGAAAACCTTTTGACATAGTGCCCAAAACAAACCTTGGGAATAGGTTGGAAGAATCAAAAGTTCCTATAAAATTGAGGGATATTGTGACAAAGTTGTATGAGAAGGTTATTGCCAAGTTTAGGAACATTTAAATCTGGTTGGAAAATATTAATTGTAATATAGGAGCTAAACAAGGTTGTCATTCATAGAAATTAGGGCAGGAAAATAAAATAACTAATAAAATTGAGAAGACAAATAAAATATGTACATCAACTATACATTAATAATACAACTCAATGTAATGACCCCACAACCGTATCATAACTAATCGGTTGTTAAGATCTAGTTAGGACTTAGAATTATTTCTAACAAACCCTCTTTCAAAGAGAAGCTACCAATTTCTTATAATTTCTTAGAATGTATATCATTTATTTTCAAATGAATATATTATTTGTTATCTTGAAAATTTATAATTTTGTTATGTATTGGTGTAAATTTGTTATAATCTCCCATTTCTTATTTATGTATATAATGATGAATGTAAATCATTTATTTTCAAATGAATATATTATCTGTTATCTTGAAAATTTATAATTTTGTTATTTATTAGTGTAAATTTGTTTTAATCAAAATTTATTAAATGGAAAAAAATCAAATTTTTAAACGTGTAATTTAAAAAAATTAACATTTTAATAAAAAATTATATTTCTAAATATTATAATTTTGTTATTTATTGGTGTAAATTTTTTTTGATCGAGGATTTATTCAATTGAAAAAATCAAGATTATGTAACTTAAAAAATTTTAACATTTTAATAAAATTTATATTTGGAAATATTTTATTTTTCTTAATTGATTGATTTAAGATTAAAATAAATATTGTAACAACTTGAATCAATTAAATTTTATTATAGTTTTTTTTTTTTTTAATTTAATTAATTATTAAAATATATTAAATATTTTTATTATTTTATTATTAAAGGGCTGGTGAAGTCATTTTGGAAATTCTCATGGGGCACTGTGTTTGGGCATTTTGGGCTTTAGGGCGAAGAAACCTCAAGGATTTTTGGAGTTAGGGAGTTGGAGAGGTTGTTCCTAGTTGGCTGGGAAGTTAGGATCATCAACAACCGGGAAATGGGCTAAATCAACAAATCTACATTTTGAGGTAGATACTTTAAGCATTTTACTAGTGATCTGCTTTCATTATATTGTTCTTGATTATTATGGTGTTATTATGATGTTAGTATGTTGTTATGCTTAATATGTTGTTGTTACTAGGTTGTTATTGATTATCATGTTGTTGTTGATTATTATGCTCATATAAAGAAAATCATGAAAGGAAAACAGTGAATTAAATTGAAATTAGGGTCTTACAAATATAAATTAATATAATTATAACTAGAAGGTGGCAGGTATAGCTTGGGTGGTTGGGAAGAATGATTGTTACCCTTCCCATCAAATTAAATCACAATTTCAAAATATTTGTCATAATATGTTCCTAACCTTCTAAATCATAAAACTATGGTGATCTTAGAACACTTCTCTTAGTCTTTTTGAATCACAAAAATAAAATTCTAAAAAATTCAACTAATTTCTTACCTTTCTTAAAATCCTAGACATTAATCATCATCGTTAATAATATTAACATATTAAATTTAACCTTCACATTTTTCATTAATTTTATATAATCTTCTTATATATCTTCACATTTACTTTAATATTAACCTATTAAATTTAACCTTCACATTTTTTTATTAATTTTATATAATCTTTTTTTACCATCTCCACATTTACTTTACATATGTCGTCCGTACTTTTTGAAAAGTATTTATCAACATAATTATATAATATTTTAATAATTATATAATATATCATAATTTATATACAGCTTCTTACATCATAAGAATATCTGTCTCCAATCTTTTTAATCATAAAATAAAATAGATTAATTCTTTATCAATTTTTACTTTTGTCAATTTCACATAATTATATAATATAACTTATATACATCATTTATTACATCATAATAAATATTTATCCCCAATCTTTTTAATCATAAAACTAATTAAGTCTTAATCAATTTTCACTCTTTTCAATTTTAATGAAATTAAGCTTAACTATTTTTAATAATATTAATTCTTAAACATTATACTTGTAAAAAAAATCAAATCAACCTGTCCATCTATCTTTTAAAACTAAAATGGATATCATATATTTTTAATTAAAACATGTTATTATATTAAAAATATAACTCAAAACTCATTCATAACAATAATTAAATGATGATGATGATTAACTTTCACTAAGACAGAATTGGTTTATGAAACCTTAAAAGGGTAAGTGATTATTTGTCTTTTTTTAGAATTTTATTTCTGTGCTCAAAAAGCATTAAGAGAAGCTTTCCAAGATCACCATACTTTTATTGAGTTAAGAGGTTAGAAAGGTTAATAATATGACAAATATAAAAAATATAACATTATATCTTTTATAATTAATTATTTTAATATTTTTAAAATATAATATTTTAACATTTTTATTTGAATGACCACAAACTCATTTTGTTCATTTTTAACTTTGACTCTAAACTTTGTCATGCATATGAGATTCATTGACAAAAATTATAATAATCAAAAGCAATACTTTTTGACAAAAGTAAAGTTGATTTTTTTTTTTAAAGATTTAAATAGTAAATTACATCTCCTAACTTATAAAGATAACATTGAAGACTTCTATCATAATTTTACAACTACTCTTTCCACTTCTATTAACAAGTTCTCTTTATAGGTGTCTTATAAAAAGAAGAATAGAACAACCAACCCTTGGTATGATAAAGAATGCAAAATTTCTAGGAAAGCTATTAGAGATGCTCCTAATGAGTCCTTCAAACTCAATAAGATCAATATATACAAATAAAAGAAAAAAAATGTACTATATAAATAAAAGGTGAGAGTGGCTTTTACACCTATCTAAGCTTGATCCTAAGAAGTTTTGGAAGCAAATTATATTCCCAATACTACATAAAATAACATGATTCCCTTAAGGGACTGGAAATCATACCTTAAAGGTCTTTACGAGTCCCCTAATGTCATAGACACCATCCCTATTGATCCTACAAAGGATGAAGTTATTTTTGGATGACATAGATTTTGGGGTTAAGCGGGTTGCAAATGGAAAAGCTAAGGACATTGAAGGCTAACAAGCTAAAAATTTTAAAATCGCAGGGCATATCCTCATCTCTCACATACACAATCTCTTCAATTTAGTAGTCCAGTAGGGCATCCCTAAACCTTGGACACAAATCCTCATTATACCTATTTTTAAATGTGGGAATATGAACATTCCTTCTAATTATAAGACCATTATGATTAGCCCAATCTTAGCCAAGCTTTCTGGAATTATTTTAGAAAAAATTATTAGGCTTTGGCTAAAATTCATGGTAAAAGAGATAAAGGTCAGGCCGAGTTTAGGAAATACCATTCAACTTTCGACCATCTTGTTACCCTTGTGATCATTACAGAGGAGTTCTGCAATACTAAAACCAATCTTTTATGTTGTTTTGTTGACTTTAGAAAAAAAATTGACACAATTCATAGGAAAAACCTTTGGGATATGTTGGAAGAGATAAAAGTGTCTTTTGAGTTGAGGGTTGTTTCTATAAGGTTGTATGAGAATATTATTTCCAAGTTTAAGAACATTGAGGGTTGATTAAAAGAGATTAACTGCAATATTGGAGTCAAGCAAGGCTGTTCCTTGTCTTCTACCCTTTTTGGCATATGCATTGACAAATTAGAAGGGTGTTTGGAAGGACCAGGTTGTATCGGCCCAACTCTCACTGGTATAGTCATCAATATTCTTCTTTATGCTAATGAGATATCGTTCTTATGGTGAGAGTCTCCACGATCTTGGAGAGCAGTTAAAAATCCTCAAGGATTTTTGCTCCAATATGGGTATGAATATTAATACTAACAAAACAAAAGTCATGATCATTAAATCCAATAAAATCACATATGATATCTTTGTATATGATGACAACAACTTGGAGGAAGTGACTTCTTACAAATAACTTGGAATCGATATTCACCACAAGCTCAACTAGGATTAGAGCATTGAGAAAAGGATAAATGGAACATAGAAAGTTTATTATGGACTCGAAAACAATTGTAATTCAGTCAATATTTGGATATGGTATTTAAGAAAAAACTCATCTTCGAGACTCTTGTTACTCGTGTTATTCTATATGGATGTGAAGTTTGGGGATGCAGTATTTCTCGAGAATCCTGGAGAAAGATAGAGCAAATCCAAAAAAAACTTAAAACCTATAATCTCAAAATTAAAGAGAATATGCCTTATCTTATCCTCGTCTTAGAGACAAGCCTTTCCCCCATTGAGAGCACGACTATGACTAGGTACCTAATGTATAAGAACAAGTTAAACAACATGGAAGACAAGAGGCTCCCTAGAATTTCCTCAAACTCCAGCGTTAACCACTTTTGAATCAAGCGGAAATGGCATAAAGATGTACAGTCTTGTCTAAATCATTGGGGGATCATGGAAGAGACCATTCTACATAATAAGTATACTATTAAAAATATTATTAAATCAAAATTTAAGGAAAAAAATGTGGTGTAATAAAGAGTTAGAAGGAAAAATAAAGTTAAAGTATTATAAAGAGGTAATCAACCATAATCTAGTAAGCATTGATAAAATAAGAACAAATTTTCATGAGCTCCATAATGAAACCGAGTGTTGGTCAACTCCTAAAACACCATGGGACAAAAGAGTGTGTTACATGTGTGACACTAAGAGGATTGAAGATGAAAAGCACTTTCTTTGTAGAGTTTATACAAACCTTCCTAACCTTTTAAATCAATAAAACTATGGTGATCTTGGAAAACTTTTCTTAATATTTTTCTAGCTTAGAAACAAAATTCTAAAGAATTACAAATAATCCCTTTCCTTCTTAAGATCCTATAGACCAATTCTATCTTAGTGGATATTAACCATCATCATCAATAATTATTTAAAAATATTTAATTTAATAATTTTACTCTATCAAAAATATAATACCTATTTCAAAAATATTTAATTCAATTTGTCTTTGTTGTATATTTTTACTTATTTTCAACTACCAAATTACAAAATAAAAAAGTCCCAATCTCTTAAATAAATGCTTACAATAGTAAATAAATATGTAAGTGACTTATTTACACACCAAAAATCATTTTAAATTACAATCATAAAAAATAAAAATAAAATCACTTTAAATTATAATCATAAAAGCATCCATGAAGAATTATTATGTAAACTTCTAAATATTTGACTTTTATTTTTTTTTTTGGGGGGGGGGTAAGTAGCATTGCTAGGCAATTGTTAATGAAAATGCAAATTTTTATTATTCAAATTGCATTTTTGAATGTGTAGATAAATTTAATTTCGTGAAAAATTCTTAAAACACTTGGATTATACAACTTCAACAACTGATATTTTAGATTTTAAAAATTCTGGATTAAATTTTAAGGAAAACTAATCATAAAAGGTTAAAAAAAAAGATTATAAAGAAGTGTGAAATCATAATATGAGAGAAAGTGTTTTCATTTTCAACTTTCTTAATGTCACAAAGGTGACACTCTATCATCCCATAGCATTTTAGGAATTGACCAATGTAGAGTTTCACTATGTAGCTAGTGAAAATTTGTTCTTATCTTAACAAATGTATATTTTTTTTTACACTGTCAAAACAAAGAGATAATTTTGATCTTCTAAATTAGGGTTGATTCCATCCTTATAATTCCTTCTTTTTTTTTCCCTCTATTTCTTTATCACACCACATTTTCTTCTTAAATTTTGATTTGATGATATTTTTAATAGTATCCTTATTGTGTAAAATAACCTCTTTCTCGACTCCCCTATAACTTAACCAAAATTAAACATTTTAACATTAATATATTTAATATAATAACTATATAAATATTGTAACATTATTGTAAAATATTGATATCAATATTAATAAATTTATACCTATTATTAATAAATTTTATTATACGTTAATATAATATTTATATGATTCTATTTAATAGCAACTGTGTCCCTGTAAATCATACAAGCACATCAATAATGTTTTTTCTTATAAAATACATTAGTAAATGTAGTTGTTACTAATATTATACATTATGATCTAAAATAAAATTTATCATCCAACAACCAACCCAAGTATGAAGAAGTATGTTACATATTAAATATACCCATAACCAGAAACATGTGATCAGCTCCGGAATTAGAAATAGGTTTTATATAAATATCAAGAAGCATCCAGATTAATGGAACTGTAATTGTTATAAAAGTGTCAAAAAACTCTCAATGTAAACAACCGTTGTTGTGAACATAGAGCAGTAGCTAAGCCATCAAAGATTAACTCAACAGAAGAATAGGGTATCTTTAAGATCAAATTCGATAAGATCAATATATACAAATTTATAATTAAAAGAAAAAAAATGTACTATATAAATAAAAGGTGAGAGCGGTTTTTACACCTATCTAAGTTTTATCCTAAAAAGTTTTGGAAGCAAATTCTATTTCCCAATACTACATAAAATAACATGATTCCCTTAAGGGACCGGAATTCATACCTTAAAGGTCTTTACGAATCCCCTAATGTCATAGACACCATCCCTATTGTTCCTACAAAGGATGAAGTTATTTTTGGATGACATAGATTTTGGGGTTAAGCAGGTTGCAAATGGGAAAGCTAAGGACATTGAAGGCTACCAAGCTGAAATTTTTAAAATCAGAGGGCATATCCTCATCTCTCACATACACAAGATCTTCAATTTAGTAGTCCAGTAGGGCTTCCCTAAACCTTGGACACAAATCCTCATTATACCTATTTTTAAATGTGGGAATATGAACATTCCTTCTAATTATAAGACCATTATGATTAGCCCAATCTTAACCAAACTTTCTGGAATTATTTTAGAAAAAATTATTAAGCTTTGGCTAAAATTCACAGTAAAAGAGATAAAGGTCAGGCCGAGTTTAGGAGATACCATTTAACTGTGGACCATCTTGTTACCCTTGTGATCATTACAGAGGAGTTCTGCAATAGTAAAACCAATCTTTTATGTTGTTTTGTTGACTTTAGAAAAGTTTTTGACACAATTCATAGGAAAAACCTTTGGCATATGTTGGAAGAGATAAAAGTGTCTTTCGAGTTGAGGGTTGTTTCTATAAGGTTGTATGAGAACATTATTGCCAAGTTTAATAACATTGAGGGTTGATTAAAAGAGATTAACTGCAATATTGGAGTCAAGCAAGGTTGTTCGTTGTCTCCTACCCTTTTTGGCATATACATTGACAAATTAGAAGGGTGTTTGGAAGGACCAGGGTGTATCAGCCCAATTCTCACTAGTATAGTCATCAATATTCTTCTTTATGCTAATGAGATATCATTCTTATGGCGAGGAGTCCCCACAATCTTGGAGAGCAGTTAAAAATCCTCAAGGATTTTTGTTCCAATATGGGTATGAATATTAATACTAACAAAACAAAAGTCATGATCATTAAATCCAATAAAATCACATATGATACCTTTTTATATGACGACAACAACTTGGAGGAAGTGACTTCTTACAAATATCTTGGAATCGATATTCACCACAAGCTCAACTGGTATTAGAGCATTGAGAAAAGGATAAATGGAAGATAGAAAGTTTATTATGGACTCGAAAACAATTGTAATTCAGTCAATCTTTGGATATGGTATTTAAGAAAACACTCATCTTCGAGACTCTTGTTACTCGTGTTATTCTATATGGATGTGAAGTTTGGGGATGCAGTATTTCTTGAGAATCCTAGAGAAAGATAGAGAAAATCCAAAAAAAACTTAAACCCTGTAATCTCAAAATTAAAGAGAATATGCCTTATCTTATCCTCATCTTAGAGGCAAGCCTTTCCCCCATTGAGAGCACGACTATGACTAGGTACCTAATGTATAAGAACAAGTTAAACAACATGGAAGACAATAGGCTCCCTAGAATTTCCTCAAACTCCAGCGTTAACCACTTTCGAATCAAGCGGAAATGACATAAAGATGTACAGTCTTGTCTAAATCATTGGGGGATCATGGAAGACACCATTCTACAGAATAAGTATACTATTAAAAATATTATTAAATCAAAATTTAAGGAAAAAAATGTGGTGTAATAAAGAGTTAGAAGGAAAAATAATGTTAAAGTATTATAAGGAGGTAATCAACCATAATCTAGTAAGCATTGATAAAATAAGAACAAATTTTCATGAGCTCTATAATGAAACCGAGTGTTGGTCAACTCCTAAAACACCATGGGACGAAAGAGTGTGTCACATGTGTGACACTAAGAGGATCGAAGATGAAAAGCACTTTCTCTGTAGAATTTATACCAACCTTCCTAACCTCTTAAATCAATAAAACTATGGTGATCTTGGAAAACTTTTCTTAATGTTTTTCTAGCTTAGAAACAAAATTCTAAAAAATTGCAAATAATCCCTTTCCTTCTTAAGATCCTGTAGACCAATTCTGTCTTAGTGGATATTAACCATCATCATCAATAATTATTTAAAAATATTTAATTTAATTTATTAATTTAATAATTTTACTCTATCAAAAATATAATACCTATTTCAAAAATATTTAATTCAATTTGCCTTTGTTGTATATTTTTACTTATTTTCAACTACCAAATTACAAAATAAATGGCCTTAAAACTAATGTTCAAAGGTTTGTGGCAGAATGTGTGGTTTGCCAACAAAATAAGGTGGAAACAATTAAGACCCCAGGTCTTTTACAACCATTATCCATCCCAAGTCAGCACTGGGAGGAGGTTTCCATGGATTTCATCAAGGGTTACCAAAGTTTGAAGGAAAGAGTGTCATCATG
>JASDQU010028911.1:30349-42980 GCA_032191745.1 Picea mariana
ATTTTCACATCAGTTTCCATTCTCTAGTTTAGATTTAGAATTCTTTAGTTTATGTGTTACTTTGTTCTTGGGAGAATTGAGCTCACTCCAAATAGATCATAGTAGCATTTTCTTCTTGTTCTAATGCTTTGAATAGGTTTATATGCTTTGTTGTTTTTATCAGAATTATTTGATGATCTTGATTGTTGATAGGTTATTTGAAACATTATGAGAAGAACTCCTGTAAGGGAGCTATTGTTTTCATGCCTACAACAACTAAGACTTTTTAAGTGTATTTATTATTCAATGCATGAGTGTTTACTTGATGATCTTGATTGTTGATAGGTTTTGTGAAACATCATGAGAGGACCTCCTGTAAGGGAGATAGTATTTTCTTTCCTACAACAACTAAGTCTTATTAAGTGGAATGAAAGAGTTAGGATTTGATTGAATTTTCTTAGATTGGAGTTAGATGCCTACTCCTGCATATATTTTGTTGGCATCATCACAAGCTTATGAGCATCCCTGGTTGATAATTAAGTGAAAGCAATTTAAGAAATTGAATTGCCCAACACTGTGTAGGAATCCTTCTATTATACATGAGCTAAAATCATCATGGCCATGCAGAAAAAAACCGTCCATAGGTACCTCGGGCTAGCATCTTTGTCTCCACATCCACATCCTTCACACCTTCTATTTATGGAGTGAGTCAAGGTTTCAACCACCACTCCTTTTTCATTAACTAATCTCACGTCAGGATCGGGATGAGGTTTAATGCCTAGGGGATGCCATGTGTTTCTCTTGGATTTGACGCTTTATACGCATGTGATTGTGGGGTCGTTAAAGGTGGTTTGGATCTAGACCACTTTTGGGCCCGCAATTCACCACTAACTACCACATAGCTCTTATGCTATACCATGACTTTGATTGCGGGACCACTCAAGAATTTTATCTTTCGATCATGTTGCATCCCCGCAATGGAGCATGGTCGTTGATATGGCCTCGATCCATGATCTGGGAACCTCTACTGACTTAGCACCCTGGTTAAATTTTATCTGCTCGTTGACTCTAGGATCCTCCTAACCCCCCTTAGAGATGGCACAATTTTTTTGTACTAAACAAGAACAACTCTCGAAGGATGATCTGACATGGAGTCATGACACCACTATGCTAACATGTCGCGGATGAAGGGGTTACATGTGTCACTCAAAAATAGGTTGAAGATACATTCGAACATTCTTGAAATGAGTTCCATGTGTCAGCGTTGGATGGATGCCACGTTTCATGACTGATAAGGGTGCCACATGTATGCACCGATGGATGCCTCATACTTTGGAATTCGGAGCTCGAGAGGGGTATGCATGTAGAGCTGGCATAAATATGTCCTGGAGTGATGTGGTGAACTAAAATGAATGTTGAAGCTTCGAAGTGAACGACAACCATCGATCTGAGGAGGACACGCGACGCTTGATTCTTAACTCTGAGAGAAAATGCTCCGAATAAAACTAAGAGTCGAGATGATGAAACTCTCGAAGCCCAGATTTATGAAGCAAGCTACCATAGTTAGATTTGGATGGACAAGCGGTAGCAATCCACAGACTTTGGGAGAAAATGCTCTGGATAAAAGCGAGAGGGGAGGAGCTAAAACTCTCGAAGTTTGAATTACTGAATTAGATATTGACCATCTGATGGAGAAGGATGCATGATGCTTGATCTGCAACTCCAGGTATTCTTCCAAGCCACTAATCCTTGCACAAATTTGACATGCCGAATATGCGTGAACCATTGATCAGATCACGATCTACGATCTGGGAAAGCCCCACTTTTGTTGCCACACGTCACTCTTGGATGAACCTTGCTTCCTAGTATGAATATCAATGGCTCACAATTACTTCGGGAGTTCATGCTTCATCTCTTCAGGACCTTGGCACACTCCTCATCTAGAAAATCCCATAGCGAATTTTTTTGTAGCTCATATCTAGCACTGTGTGTCCCCTTGATCGATGGCCCATATTTGCTCCAGGTTTTGACACTTCAAATTTTTTTGGATGAATAACTCTTATAATCTTCCAGAGTCCCAATTTTTGAAATGTTTCCCTACTGTTGATCTCTCCCCAATGAGATATAGCATCCCATACTTAACCTTTTCTTGATATTTAACATCGTGGCTTCTGATTGACGCTAAAATGGATGCAACTTATAATTTTGAATACCCACGGGATGCTAAAATGAACTTCACAAGGGATCTTCGTCATTGAAAACTAAACCTGCATGTTTGCTTGTGTTTCAAGCCTGAATTGGACTATTCTGAAATTTGTTCTTTGTGCTCATGGATGTTAATTGTTCAAACAAAGGACTTGGATGACCTGATGTGAGATCAATCAATAGAAAATAATATGACCGGAAATTTGGACCAAAAATCACAATATGCGTTCATCATTTAAAGAAAACAGAGAAACCTTGAGTTGAGGATCATTCAAAGAAGATGATAAGGAAAACCCTATCATTGATTGGAAAGAGGAATGACTTTATCAATCAGAAGGGGGAAAAAACCTAGGAATGGTTTGTGGAAAAGAGAGAGGCGGAGCAGGCATGTAGAATTAGGTTTTCTCAACAAACGCATATGGTCTTTGACAACTTTATGTGATAACACCTTCCATTTTTCCTTTTCTTGTCAGTGCTTCCCCCCCTTACCCCATGCACGTAGGGAAGTTTAGTTGTTTGACTCCATTGTCATTACACCTTTGTTATATAACAATATCTTAATGGAAGTATATAATGATATGATGTACCTACCTCAAAGTCTCTTCAATAATTCTTGTTTATCTACGTTGTATGACTTTGTTGTATCTACTGCAAACTCTGTGATAAATTCAATGACAATGATGTCTAGCCAGAAATATACTATGTGCATAAAATTATTATCAACTCATTGTAGTTGTGTGATCTCTTAAGGATTCCACTCTAGCTATCCGATCTGATTTGTAGGATTGTTGGCACAGGGGCAGACCCAGGGTTCAATGCTACAACAACACACCAACAAAACCCTAAATACCAGCCCTTTCAGAAACACTTGTGAAGCAGATGAAGTCTCACCCAAGGTAGAGGTAGGGGTGGTTGCAAGACTCAGGTGTTTGCAACCTTAACTGGGACACAAATTTGTAATTATAACACTTAGCAATCACCTAGCATAGATTATTCATCAATATTCAACCCTTACGATACTTTGCAGATAGCATAGATCATCACAGTATGTACTTAGATCTAATATAATTTAGCACTTAGCCACAACAAGATAGATTGGTTCTGGCAGATCAAGCACTAATCATATTACATACCAGATCTAACATTCATTCATATCTCAGAAGAACAAAGCATAAATAGATCTACCTAAACACATCAAATCACTTAGCTTAGGAAGAGACAAACACATTAGGTTGAGGCACAGAGCACAACACACAGATTTACCATGGTTCACCCCCACCTTGGGGCTACATCCACAAAGTTTTCTTCTTTATTAGCTTTAGTTAATCAGGTTACAGCACAGAGCCATCCAAATCCCTCTTTGCATATGATAGAAGATCTGGGCAGCTCACTAGCTCCTTCTTCCTTGCACTAAAAGCACAGAGCCTTCTACAATATCCTGCACTTAGTCTCTTACAGTATGCACAAGCATTTACAATCATTACCAACACTTAGCACAACTCTCAACTCTTCGATCACATAGATCACACTCTACTACTCTTCTCCCCCCCCCTTTTTCACTTACTTCACCTATACATCTATTTATACATACAACAGTGGGCCTAAGCATGGGTAAGCCCATGAGACAACATCCCTTTCCCATTAAATTATCCCCCAAAACCCAAAAAGGGGTCTAGATTCCATGATTTCCACTTTGCATTGTGCTCCATCTTTGACAAGCTGTCAAAGTCCCAAAAAGGGTCGAATATGACCAAGTGTTCCTCAAAACTTGGTTAGGGCCAACAAGCCCCCAACACTCACATGTGACTCATCCTAAGTCACTCAATTCTAGGTACCTTTGCCTCAAAGGTCTCGATCTTGGGTCGAACTGCTTCGACTTGTCTTTGTGCTACTGCTTCTTGCTCAACGAATTCCTAAAAAACTGCTTCGATGATAGGTCCTTCTAGTTGTTGCTCGACTGTAACAACTACTTGTTCTAGTAGTGTTCCTTGGCCTTCAATTTATTCAAACAATAGATAGGCTACCTCCTGGCTCCGCTGGAGTTTTTGGGTGACTTCCATCACTCTGTTCTGTGTGGTAAGAACAATTTGTTGGGAAGTGTGTTGTTCCTAGGATCTCTTCATCCCCTCGATGGGTGACAGGAGCTTGAGTTGCACCTGTACTGTATCTACGTGTTGCTTTGCTTCCTGGATTTGGGACTCCATTTTCTTCAACTCTGGGTCTTAAGATAGTTGTTCATATATCTACGCACTTCTTCTACTTAGCTGTTTACATTCTCCAACAAGTGTTTTAATCCTCTCGACTACACTCTGAGCATTCAATTCTTGTTGGTCATGCACTTTTTGTGGAGTCTGTGGTATGGCTTGAAGCTCTAATTCCACAACCTTTTGTTGAAGTTGTTGAATAACTTTAGCCAACTTCATCACTTGGCACTCTATGGTCTCTTCGGCCTTCTACTCTAAGTTGGTCACAGAGAAAAATGCTCTATTGACTACTTCTTTAATTCCTATCTAATTTATGAGCAACTGCTCTTTCTCTTTTTGGATATTTTCTCTATCTTCTTAAAATTTTTCTTGGAGAGCATTCTTCTCTTGTTGTGTGGCTTGGAATTGTTCAATAATTTCCTCTTGTGCTTTCTTTAGGTCCTGGGTGGCCTGCTATTTTTCTTCCTAAGCATGTCGAAGGCATACTTTGATTGTATCAGCAATCTTGTGGAGATGAACTGATTCATCTCCCACTTCTATTGTTCCTTCTAGTAGAGGTGTAGTAAAGATTGCTCGGCTAGGCTAGAGTTCTTGTTGTACTCGTTGGCACGCGATCTCAATTTGGCTATACATTTGTTCCTATTTCACCTCCTACTTCTCTATGATTTCTTTTGAAGCATCATTGACCACTGCAACAATGAAATCAAAGTCATCCAATGTGAGGGCAGTTCGCATATTGGTTACAAAGGTTCTTGGTTTCTTTTTGGAGGAAGATTTCAGAGGTGAGACCTTCCTTTTCTTCGATGAGTCTTATTCATCCCTAGGCAGTGGTACTTCAACTTTCTATTATTCAGTTTTTGTAACTTATTTTTCATCACCTTCTTCATTTTGTGTAATGGAAGCCATCCTTACAGATAGGTTGTCAACATCTTGGAATTCTTCAATCTTCTTCGTCATCTTTGCTTTCTTTGTCTTACTAGGCCTAGGTGTATCCTGCGCAGTTATGGGGCTATCGATGTCAAACATTTCTGCGGGGTCTTCTAAAACAAGGAGGTCCATTGACCATTCCTTTATGATCTCTTCTAGGTCTTCTTTTGTTATCTTATAATAGGACTAAAGTTGTTCCTGGTGCTCATTAGCGTGTGGGGTTAGGTATATTAAGTGGCGGTCCGCACTGAAATTTATCAGAGATCAGAATCTCTGTAAAGTGTTTAGAGTTATTCAAGTTTCACTCCTTATGGATGCTTTCAATTGGTTATAGTACACATGGAAAATGGCATTCGATTGCCATTACTTTCTCATGTCATTCGAGTACCATAATGTACTGAACTTCATGGCTAGTGGCTCAAAGGAGTCAAGGTCCGAGAAGGTTGTGCCTTCTAGTAGCTCCCATGCAACAAAAGAGATTAGTATCAAAAGATAGATAAAATGGAATTCATGCCCCTGATCCTGGGCTTCTGTGCAGTCAATATCCATTTGATTCACTAGGTACTTCACCCAGTTCATCTGTAGTCCCTCTGCACACTTTCTTGTGAGGTCAACTACAAAGCCAGATACTTGTGTTGGTTGATTCTTGCGTACCAACTTATCTGTGATCAGTTGGCATGTGAGGCGCACTACGCCACTTTCAATAGAAGCTACCTTGTATCATCTCGCACCTTTCTTAACATTTCCATAGGCTTCTTTGATCTTCTGCACAAGAGCGTGGTCTGCAGTCTTTCCAGGATAGTACTCATGGGGATCAGGGCCCTGCATGCTAAGCCTGATGATCCTATTGATCAGCATCGGATCAAAAATTATGAGACGGTCTAACCATAGGTATCCTCCATGGTAACTTTCTAGCAGCAATTTTACACAAGCATTCACCTCCTGGTGTCTGTCGAAGTGCAGTATTTTCATAACGTTGAGAAAAGTATACTGCATGAGGTTCATCGTCCATTGTTGACGGATGAGCTTCGAATTATTTCCCTTAAGTCTCATCAAGTACTTATATGGGGCAAGAATGCTGTAAACTTTACGGTCCCCTAGGTTGAAGTTGCAAAACTTCAACATTGTAACCTTGTCTTGATATGCGTGGTATGTGCGTACTCCTTTCGATAGATATGCAGTGACTAGGGTGTATTCAAAGTCTCTAGGGACACTGTCTCTATTAATCTCACCGCTCAGAGGGGTCATGTAAGTTGGTAGGATGGATGGCACTAACTTTGCATTGGCGATGTCATCCTTATGCTTAGTTCTTCTCTCTGGGTTGGCTCAAGATGTTCCTGCTCGATTAGTCAATAGGGAGGCTTGCACTCCTCTCGTCGATGATGCTTGGACTTTGGTGGACATTCTTCTTTCCTACATGACTCTCCTAGTCATTAAATCAAGAAGGACCTTTGTGATGGATTCCTCAAGTGCAATGAGCTTGTCGGACATACGCACTCAGGAAAGATAATTAGGGTCATGATGATCTCAAAATAATTCACTAGGATGAACAATCTGCTTGTAATGATCACTATAGACAATCACTAGTTCTGCGGGCTTCAACTTTTCAGTTAGCAAAAGTGTTCTTCGGGCATGACGTGACGAGCTAAATAGGAAATTCATCAACGGTCTACTTGCAATGGGTATGAAGATTCCATGAACGTTGATCCATCCATTATGGCATCGTCCAATGGTCTAGTGGTGATCCTTTAATGCTTTTCTATCCATTTGGGGTGGAATTCGAATAGGTATATCGTTCCAATGGCTATATTGCTTCGCCACGATGAAGTGCCATATGTCAATGTTCTGATATCTCGGTGAAGCTCAATTCCTGTGATTTTAGCTTTTGCGAAGTTTCCTCTGGAATCTTCTATAACTTTTTGATCTTGGCTCTCTTATTACTTATCTTCCTAGCCTTCTTCCCAGTCATCTTCGTCTCAGTCATCCTTTTTCCATTTTGATTCTTATCTTCTCTTGACATAGTTACTTTGCGATGCTGAGATTGTTTCTTTAGATCCAAGGGTAATACTTTTTCATCATGTGGATTAGGTATTTTGGTCTTCTGTGGTTCCTATAATGCTCTTATAGCTTCAACATCCAAGTCACTGGTGTTCAATAGCTCAGATCTATTCTCTTTCTCTTCCATCAAGTAGGCGATCCTTCTAGTCATAAATTGCATGAGTTCTTGTTTCTTCTATTCTAGGGCTTCCTTTTCTTCTTTTCTCCGGATCTTTCAATCCAGATCTTGCCTAACAAA
The DNA here is from genome assembly GCA_032191745.1 of Picea mariana. Classification (NCBI taxonomy): domain Eukaryota; kingdom Viridiplantae; phylum Streptophyta; class Pinopsida; order Pinales; family Pinaceae; genus Picea; species Picea mariana. Next base: position 37,961 of record JASDQU010028911.1, read on the forward strand.
GCTAGAAATGGGGCATGGTCCTCAATAAATTTAATAACTTTGAATTCTTCCTCTGTCAAAGCTCTGTGGATACTCATAGCTATCTAGGTAATCCTGCCACAAAGGGTTACCATTTTTCCTTTAAACAACCCTATTTTTCCTAGTGAAGGAACCATAGCAGGCCTTCCTAGGGTTTCCCAAGTACTTTCTGTCATAATTTTAATTTGTGTTCCCTCATCCAGAGCACAATCAATGTCAAAGTCTCCTAGTCTTACTTCAATTTTCTCCTTTTCTTTGAATATCTCTGACAAACTGGCATCTTTATGCTCATCCAGGGTTTCTTTCATTTTTAGTAACATAATCTCTTATTCTTTCTGGGGTTATTCTATAATATTAGTCTCTTGATCTCCTTCAGAGTTTGGTCGCTCCATATTTAGCTTTTCAAGTCTAGTAATCATTCTGGGGAAATCCAGTACTTCATGGTCCATAGACTTACAATAGAGGAAACTAGGGTTTCTCCTAGGGCATTCCTTAGCAATATGTCCTGCTCTTCTGCAATTGTAACAAAGAGTTAATCCTCTATTTCTCTTCAATGATCCCCAACTTTTCTTGTACTCCTTGCTAGGGTCATAATGGCTAGCCTAAAAAAATTTCTTTCTAGGATCTTACATCGATTGGTTAGTCCAAAAATTCTTTCTATGCATAGGTATAACATATCTTTCATTATTCTTATCAGATATATTCATATCAAATGTTTTTTCATCTAACAATGCCCTAGTTTTGAAGCTAGGAAAAAATGTATCAACCATACCTGAATCCATTCTTTAGAAACAAAAATTTTCACTTCTTTTACTTCTACAGGGCACAAAGATTCCAGATCTAAGAACTTTTAACTATTATTACCTTTATCAAAGCATAGAGCTTACGAATCTTACCTCTTTTCTTCAGTATCAACCTCTTTTCTTGTAGATCTGACTTCTTTCCTTTAGATTTGTCCTTCCTTCTTTAGCACAGAGATCATCAGATCAAGTGGATCACTGCACACTAGGGCATATAACCAAGCACAGTGCTTTCACAATTTCAGGATGAATATTTGCACAAATCTTCTTCTGCTCAGTTCCCAACAATCACAGTTTCAGGTCCCGACAACGAAACCATTCATTGGCACAGGGGTAGACCCAGGGTTCAATGCTACAATAGCACACCAAAAAAACCCTAACTACTGGCCCTTTCGACAACACCTGTGAAGCAGATGAAGTATCACTCGAGGTAGAGGCAGGGGTGGTTGCAAGACTCAGGTGTCTGCAACCTTAGCTGGGACACAGATATGTGATTATAACACTTAGCAATCACCTAGCATAGATTATTCATTAATATTCAACCCTTATGATACTTTGCATATAGCACAGAGCATCGTAGTATGTACTTAGATCTAAGATAATTCATCACTTAGCCACAACAAGATAGATTAGATTTTGCAGATCAAGCACTAAGCATCTTACATACCAGATCTAACATTCATTCATATCTCAGAATCACAAAGCATAATAAGATATATCTAAACACATCAAAGCACTTAGCAAAGGAAGAGACAAACACATTAGGTTGAGGCACAAAGAACAACACACAGATTTACAATGGTTCACCCCAACCCTGGGGCTACGTCCACAAAGTCTTCTTCTTTATTAGATTCAGTTAATCAGATTAAAGCACAGAGCCATCCAAATCCCTCTTCACATAGGATAGAAGATCTGTGAAACTCGCTAGATCATTCTTCCTTGTGCTAAAAGTACAGAGCTTTCTACAATATCCTGCACTTAGTCTCTTATAGTATTCATAAGCATTTACAATCATTACCAGCACTTAACACAACTTGCAACTCTTCGATCACATAGATCACACTCTACTACTCTTCTCCCCCCCTTTTTCACGTACTTCACCTATACATTTATTTATACATACAACAGTGGGCCTAAGCGTGGGTAAACCCATGGGCCTACATCCCTTTCCCATCACATTATCCCCCAAAACCCAAAAAGAGGTATAGATTCCATGATTTCCACTTTGCATTGCATTCCATCTTTGACAAGCTGTCGAAGTCCCAAAAACGGTCAAATATGACCAAGTGTTCCGCACTACTTGGTCGCCCCCAACACTCACCTGTGACTCATTCCGAGTCACTCAGGTCTGGGTAAATTTGCCTCAACGATCTCAAGCTTGGCTCAAGATGCTTCGACTTGTCTCTATGCTACTGCTTCTTGCTCAGTGAATTCCTGAACAAACGCTTCACTGATAGGTCCTTCCAGTTGTTGCTCAACTGTAACAACTACTTGTTCTAGTAGTGTTCCTTGGCCTTCAATTTATTCAAACAGTAGATAGGTCACCTCCTGGCTCGACTGGAGTTTATGGGTGACTTCCATCACTCTGATCTGCATGGTAAGAATGAGTTGTTGGGAAATGCGATTTTCCTGAGATATCTTCATCCTCTCAATGGGTGACAAGAGCTTGAGCTATGTCTGTATTGTATTTGCGTGCTGCTTTGCTTCTTGGAGTTGGGACTCCGGTTTCTTCAACTCTGGGTCTTCATATAGTTGTTCATATATCTGCACGCTTCTTCTACTTAGCTTTTTACATTCTATAGCAAGTGTTTTAATCCTCTATATTGTGCTCTGATCATTCAATTCTCATTGGTCGCGCACTTCTTGTGGAGTCTGTGGTATGGTTTGAAGCTCTAATTCCATGACCCTTTGTTGAATTTGTTGAATAACTTCAGCCAACTTCATCACTTGGCGCTGTATGGGATCTTCGGCCTTCTTCTCTAAGCTGGTCATAGAGAGAAATGCTCTGTTGAATTATTTTTCAATTCCTATCTACCCTGCAATCAGTTTCTCTTTCTCTTTTTGGATCTTCGCTCTGTCTTCTTCAAAATTTTTTTGGAGAGCATTCTTCTCTTGTTGCGCGGTTTGGCGTTGTTCAATAATTTTCTCCTGTGCTTTCTTTAGGGCCTGGGTGGCCTGCGCTTTTTCTTCCTAAGCATGTCGAAGGAGTACTTCGACTGTATTAGAAATCTTGCAAAGATGAACTGATTCATTTCCCACTTCTGTTGTTCCTTCTGGTAGAGGTGCAGTAGAGATTGCTCAGCTAGACTGGATTTCTTGTTGTACTCCTTGGAGTGCGATCTCAATTTGGCTATACATTTGTTCCTACTTCTCTATGATTTCCTTTGAATCATCATTGACTGCTGCAACAATGAAATCAAATTCATCCAATGTGAGGGAAGTTCACATCTTGGTTACAGGGGTTCTTGGTTTCTTTCTGGAGGAAGATTTCAGAGGTGAGACCTTCCTTTTCTTTAATGAGTCTTCTTCGTCCCTAGGTGGTGGTACTTCAACTATCTATTTTTCAGTTTCTATACCTTCTTCATCATCACCTTCTTCATCTGGTGTAATGGAAGTCATCCTTATAGATAGGCTGTCAACATCCTAGACTTCTTCAGTCTTCTTCGTTGTCTTTGCTTTATTTGTCTTACTAGGCCCAGGTGTATCCTGCGCAATTCTGGGGTTGTCGATGTCGGACATTTATGCGGGGTCTACTAAAACAAGGAGGTTCATTGACCATTCCTTGGTGATCTCTTCCAGGTCTTCTTCTGTCAGCTTATAATAGGATTGAAGCTATTCCTGGTGCTCATCAGCACGTGGGGTTAGGTATATAAAGTGGCGGTTTGCGCCGAACTTTATTAGAGGTCAGAATCTCTTTAAAGTGTTCAGGGTTATGCGAGGTTCACTCCTTATGTCTACTTTCAATTGGTTATAGTACACATGGAAAACGACATTCGATTTCCATTGCTTTCCCATTTCATTTGAGTACCATAATGTATTGAACTTTGCGGCTAGTGGCTCAAAGGGGTAAAGGTCTAGGAAGGTTGTGCCTTCCGGTAGCTCCCATGCAACAAAATCAATCAGTATCAAGAGCTAGCTAAAATGGAATTCATGCCCCTGATCCTGGGCTTCTCTGCAGTCAATCTACAACCATTACAATGAATTACAAAAACCCTAACCCTAGTGTTGTTAGGTATTCCTTGCATGCGGGCTTCGCCTGCTTGTCTTTCACGTGCTGCTTTTCCTTCCAGTTGTCTTTTGCATGCTTTTCCTCCAAAATAGTCTTTGTTTCTAGCTAGGCCTACATCCAACACTTGGGAATTGGTTCCAAGACCTAAGGAAAAAAACGTGATTGGTACAAAATGTGTGTTTAGAAAAAAACTAAACAAAGATGGACGGGTAAATAAAAACAAAGAAAGGTTAGTATGCAAGGGATATGCTCAATTTTAAGGAATAGATTTTGAAGAAACCTTTTTTCCTATTTCCAGAATGGAAGCAATAAGAATGATCTTGTCCTATGTGTGTTCCAAAAGAATCACAATTTATCAAATGGATGTGAAATCATCATTTCTAAATGGTGAATTAGAAGAAGAAGTCTACATCGAACAACCATAAGGGTTTATACTATCAAAAAATGGAAGATTATATTTTCATATTGAAGAAAGATCTGTATGGACTCAAATAAGCCCCTAGATCCTAGTATTCAATACTGGAACAATACTTACAACAAAAAGGACTTAAAAAGGGAAATGCAGATAGAAATATCTACATAAAAATGGACAAATAAAACATACTTATCATTGAAGTATATGTGGATGACATCATATTTTGAAGTGATGATGATAGGTTGAGTCAAAAGTTTTCTAAGGACATGCAGAGTGAGTTCAAAATGTCTCTACCTGGTGAGTTGAATTTCTTCTTAGGACTCCAGATATTTCAGTTAGATGAAGGTATCTTCATCTCCCAAACCAAGTACATCAAAGAAATTTTGAAGAAGTTCGGAATGGAAGATTGCAAACCTATAGTGTTGATTAAGGTTGGTTTTCATTGATGTCAACCCTTGAATTCAAGTGTATGTCTTTGGTATATGGTTGAGGTACATGTTGGGTACATGGTTGAGACAAGTAGTTGATGCGTTCGCACATACATGAGGTGTATATTTG
>JASDQU010028912.1:11302-27176 GCA_032191745.1 Picea mariana
CAATGGCTTGGATGAGTTCATCAAATGGAAGAGGGTCCAGTACATCATCCCAAGACTCATCTCTTTGTCTTCATCAGAGAATGAAGGAGATAGCTCTTCCAAGGGTTCCTTTAATTCTTCACCTTTTGAATCATAGAGTAAAGTGTCATCTAGCTGGGAAGGAAAATGACTCATGTTATTCTCTTCATCTTGTGCAAAAGAGATAGGATCTTGGAGGGCTTCATCAAACAGAGGAGAAATTACTAGTGCTTCATCCTCATAATTATCTTTTCTAGTTAAATCTTCACTACATTCTATCGAGTCATGGGAAAAATCTTTCTCCTATTTAAGGGGTTGACAATTTCCTTCATAAATTTCTCCTTCTATATCAGAGGGTTCTTGGTATTGAGTATGGTACACATCCCTGAGATCTTCCACAATCTCAGTGGTGAATCCTTCATCCTCTAGGGCTACTACAATATTCTTAAGGGCATCTTCATATGTCAGGCATTGCGGTTTCACAAACTTGATAAACCTATTGAAGAGGTCTACAAAATATGATATACCCCTATCTTCACAACAACTCTTAAACCAATCTTGCAAAAAAGATGGCAGAGAAAGTATGAACAATTTTACCAGAACATCTTCCCCTCCCAATTCTATCTCACTTATATACTTCAAGAATTATACAATGTGAGTAATTGGGAGGCCTCCAAATCTTGGAGATTTTTTTAACCATTTTGTATAAAAATAATGTGGGTATCCTTGAAATTTTTTCAAATCAATAGTCAGATACACTTGTTCCCAGGGCACCATGAACCCATAACTTGGAAATATCATAGAATTGAGAGTAAGGTAGCACCTTGGAAAAGTTTGGTGGAGTCGCCAGATAGTTTTCTTGAAACTATCAAAGGGATGAGGGGATCACCCTCAGTGGAGTCTCCAAGCATGCTTTTCAAAATAAAGTCTTTTGAGGAAAGGCTTACCGAAAAGTGTCGTCTTTGAGGAGAATTGACTCAGTGTTCCCCGACAGCAGCGCCAAAATTTTATTGTGCAATTTGTACTTGCCCAAAATCCAAAGGCAAGTGAATAATAAATTGGCGTAATATGAGGTTGTCCTATCACTGTCACCTAAACAAGACACCTCTTTCTCTTTAGGAGTAGTACCCCAGGGGAGACATCCCTGGTGATCTGGGGGTTTGAGAAGGCTGAGTTAAGAGTATCAAGAAAGTCCCACCCCTCTCACAAGTCACTCTGATCAGAAAGACCCAAAGGTTTTAATAATATGAAGCAAAGTATTATTTAAGTGCACCTGCCCAGACCAAGACAACAAAAAATACTATTTGTAAGTACCAATTGATGTTAGTGCTTCATAAAACCATAGACTTTGATAAAAAATCATAAGCTGATATAGAAGATGAAACAACATAAATATTTATAACAACAATGTATATATAGTAATAGCTTCACAATTATGCCTCAATAAAGCTTTAATAATGACCAAAATGATAACCTAAACTTGGAAAAATGCTAGTATTTGTCAAAAACAATGAAGGCAATGTAAAATCAGCTTTAAAACTTGATTTTAAGGTGGTTTTGTTGTTGTTATAGATGGTTGTAGCAATATTTTGCAACAGCAGCAAGATAGTTAGTAGGTTAGTCCAATCTAAGGTTAGAAATGGTTAGTAAAGATCTTGAAGTAGATGGTTTAAAGGTTGTTTTAGTCAATCAATCACGTAAGGTATGAACTAGTGCCTTTAGGGTAAAGGGAGTCACTATTGCAGCGACAATTATTAGAGGGAAACAAATGATAATGGGTGAGCTAAAGGAAGAGGGAGGATGGTTTAGGTGTTAGTAACCTAAGGCCTCAATCATCCAAAACCCTAGAAGGAAAAAGTTGCTAGGAAGTAGGTAACCCTAGGCCCTAGAAATTTTCCTTCTTCTTTAGGTCAAGCTTGAAATAAAAGTATGAAAGATTAATGAAGCAATAGTACTAGAGTGCTACTAAGGTAGGGATCTAGTATATCCTTCAAGGGAGGTGCCTTCTAGAAAAATCAAGTAGGTGAAAAGTTATTAAGAAAAATACAATAACATGTGCTTTTCTCCTAGGGTTTCACACTAGCAATTTCATGATCTTATAAATGAACAAGTAAATACACCATAACAATTCAAAATAAAGAAGGATTGCATATTTCTACTTACTTCATCAAGAGTAATCTAGTCACAAACCCTAGTTAAAGACTTTCCACCATGAAAAATGCAAAAATACACCAAGATAGGCTCCCTCCAAGAATTGTGCACCACTTAGTTCAACCAATAATCCTTAAAAGAGGTCGAATTCTAGACCTCACACTTGTGTGAATGAAATATGATGAAAAATATATGAGATTTTTCCCTTATTTATACAATACAAATGACCTTTAATTACATTTTAGGTCAAAAAAGCCTGACATGGCCAATTTACATCAAAAATCCAATTTTACATAAAATTGACAATAAAAACCCTAATTTGATCTTTTTAGGGTGACATCATGCCCCTCCTAAGGTAATGTTGGGACCCCTATTGGAACACTAGGCCTCTAAAGTGAAACGTTAGGGCTCAAAACCCCTCAGAAATTGCCACATGTGCCAACCAAAGCCGTCCCCATGCCTAAAACCCCAATTGGATGATATTAAGGCTCAGAATGATGCCATCAGGGGCCTTTAAGGGCCAATGTCATGGTGGGAGGACAAGACACCCCTCAGTCCAGGCCTGCTAAAGTGCCTCTGTTGGAACGTCCTCCCTTTTCTTTGGTGCAAGCCTCTGGTATCCCTCTTCCCCTGGCTGGGGTCTTAGCATCCATTTGGTGGGATTTTATCTCTATGGAGGTCCGAGCTAATCATCTCCCCATATATACCTGTTCATCGGACATGGTCTTGCAACAACAAAAAGTACACCCTCCATGGGCTCATAAGTCATAGGGATCATAACAATCTCAATCACATATAATAAGCAAGTTACCCAAACATGTGCATCAAACCCCCTTTTCCCAGACAAGTGCTCAAATACGTTATGCCATATGACAAGCTAGGTTTGGAGAGGGTCTCAGGATGTCCTATTGGGATAATTCTCCTCAGGTGTGGGGTGTTTCCAGGTGAAGACCAATCTAGGTCATGTAAATCCATGAGATGGTGCAAGGGATGTTTGGGCAAAGGGTGCAGTGATAACAGGGAAATGTAGGTCTTACCTATGGGTGCCTCTATAGAGGGTGAGTTGCACCTTGTCATGGATGCAATTATTTCCTAGACAATTCAATTCCTTCTTACTCTTTGTGTTATTAATTTTTCTTTCAATATAATAGTTGGAGGACACTGCCCTAGCGTGGTGACTAGTGGTGACAGTGTATCCACAAGCATTTCATGGAGATGAGAAGGTTGGCTCATGATGAGACCCTCTTCCTCTTGTTTATGCCACCAAGATCCACAACCATGGCGTGGTGACCAAATGAATAGTAGTTTCATACCACTACATGCCCATGGACTTAATGGGATGGATGTTGTTGATGTTGATAGATGGGAGGTGTTGAAGAAAATATGGGCCCTCCAGGGCCAAGTTCAAGTCAATATGGCTCTCAACACTCCATGTCTAGGACCTGTGGGCCTCAAGACATAATCTCCTTAGTTATCCCTAGGATAGGGGATAACAAGGTGTTAGTGGATGAGTTCTTGGTCAATTCTTTGGGATTGAACAATGCACATGACACTCCCCAATCCTACATACAGTTCTGTGGGACATGGAGAGTTGTTAGGTGGAGACCTCCTAACAGGGGATATTTCATTATATACAGTAGGATAGGGGACGTTTGTCTGAGATAGTTAGATGAGGCTTTGGGCGTGATGGAGAGCATCCTCAACCATATGACAGAGTATATTCTAGAGGTGGATATAGGTTCAGAGTCTTAGTGGGTTGAGAACAGGGAGTAGAGTTGGACAAAGGTTTCTGATGAGGAATATGAGGTCAGTTGGCAGGATGTATGGTTGCAGTAGGCAGCGTTAGAGATCTTGAGGACCATACATGTTGTACCTATGGTTGGACATCTTGGACATTTCACGACTTATCGACAGATCAAAGAGGGATTCTCTTGGGAGGATCTCAAGGATGATTCCATGAGGAACATGGGGGAGTTTTCGGTATGTCACCATCACGAGTCAGGGGATGATTCCTTAGCCACCCCTGTTTCAGTGCATATTTGAGAGAGTATGCTAAATTCTCTTGACCCTGGGGCACTAGAGATATATAGTATGGCTAACATCATAGGGATACTACTAGAGAATGGGACACCGTAGATAGTAGTATGGATTGACAGGGAGGCCGAGATTAGTGATTATGGACAGGATAGCATGGCTATCAACATACTTCAGCGAGAGGTTTACAGTTTTGTAGGCATCAAGATACTTGGTATGACACCCTCATAGTTATGTGATGCAGGATTTGGTGCTCTTCTAGAGCGCATGGGAGTTTCAAGGATTTGCATGATTGATTCCTTCCATTATTAGGGGAATTTGAGAGAAAGTTGAGATGAGGATGCTTTGTGGTGGGATGGATCTCTTGGTTGAGGCTCAGGTATATCAGTAGATTGTTTCCATGGTTAGTAGGGGATATGGATTCTATTTGAGGTGGTAGTTGGGAGATCAGTTTAGGTTAGAGACTCCTTAATGGACAAATACTTTATTTACTTGTTTCATTGGTTGGGGGTATTCATGAGACTCATGGTGTTGATGTTTTATAGGACTATAATATATAGGTCACTACAGTTCACATATTGATTTGGGATCCAGGGATTGGAGTGCTTGATAGTCCAGAGCTTGATGGAGTTGAGATCTGAGTGGAGTGGTTGCTTGAGGAGTTGACCAAGGATCTTTTGCACATGATCATTGTACTCATCAAGATAATTTGGGTGGCAGGCTTGGTGAGCACTTGGAAGGACCATGTTTTGAGGGGAGACTACAGCATGTCACAAAGGTGGATATGGGACCTTGGGATCATACATAGATTGATTCATTTATTGCTTGAGGACAAGCAATATTTGAGTAGGGAGGACTATTATGTCTCCATTTTTGGATTTACTTATGTTACAGTTGGGGATGCATGTCAGAGTAGCCAGTTGAGAGTGATGGTGAGATAATAAGGTATTGAGGGGTTTTATTTTGTCTAACTACCTTATTTATCATATTTCATCATCAAGATCCATTCTACACAATTTGTATTTGGTTTCGTTGCATTCCGATGATTTCCGTAATTTTAAGTTATTGTGGAGCTTATTTTAATTAAATTCACTAAGGAGGTAATTTTGGGAATAATACTTGAAGAAACCTCTTAATGTAATAGCTCATCAGAATAGGTAGGAAGAGAAATACAGGATAAGATGATGAAAAGTGACTTTTAGTGGCCATAGAAGCCACAAGGGAAAATTAATCACTTTTAGAGGAAAAAATGTTAATTAATTAATAAAGTGAATTTATGAAGAAATATTAAAAGTAAATTAAAAGTCAGTTGGGGAGAAAAGGTGAACAAAGGGTATAAAAGAGAGACAGGGGATTAATACTCTCAATATGTTGATTGATATTTTGATGTCTGTCTTTTTAGCTAGAGAGCCCATGGTACTTGAGGGTTTTGAGGGTTTTGATTGAATAAACCCTAGAGATCAACAAGGGAGTGAAATATTCTCTTGTTCTTGATCCAAGCTTGGCTGAGGAGGTGAAATATTCCTCCCTCACCATTCTAGTACAATTCCTATTCAATTACAATTATCAATTCTACAGGGAAGAGGAAGAAGGGCGCACCAAAGAGGGTTTTCTATAGAGAGGTGCATCACTCAGCCAAGGGAGATTCGATTTGGTTTTAGGAGGTTGGGTTTGGACTAGATCTCGATTGGAGACTCTTTTACATCATCAAGGTGACATTCTTTAGAATTATTGGGGGTTTCTATCCTTCAAAATTATTATTTATCAGAGCTGGGTGAATTTCCTCAAGGAGGATGCATTTTGGGATAGAGATCTCTTGATTTGGGGCCACATTCCTCATCTACATCAAAGGAAACATTTCATGGATGTTAGCCATTAAATATTCTACAATATAGCAACATTTCCTTGGCGTTTTTGGAGCCTTTCCATTACATATTGATTTATTTCTCAAGTTGGGCGAATTTCAGCAGGATGACACATTTCTTGGCATAGTAGAATTGGTTTTGGAGTATTGTATCAATCATTTTGGGCAGCCATCATTAATGGATCCTTGAGGTGGATTACTCTTGATATTTCCTTGCATTTTGAGGCCATTTCATCCCTATTTTGTAGTTTGTATATTCCTTGTATCATATATGGAAATTACTTCCATGGACAACCATAAATTCTAAACAAATAAGCAAGGATTTTGAAGGTATTTGTGCTTTCCAAGTTACAACTCTTGGTATCATTTCTTGTACTCATGTGGTATGTTTTTTATGAGCATTTTGTGATTTTATTAAACAATGTAATTAGGAAAACACACTAAAATTGAAAGCTACAACCAATGCATGCAAACTGTTTGTCAAAATGTCCCAATGAGACAAACTGTCATAAACAGGACAACAAGGAAATACACATTACAACAGATCTTTGAGGGTTATAAGGAGGTTGTAACCTATCCTATTGACCTTCTAAACTCATCAAAAACCTTCCTTGAAGTTTGGACAACAATAAGCATTGTTTAGTCAGGGTTGTCAAGCAAATACATCAAAGTGTTTGACGAAAGTCTCAACCACATAGATATGATTTATATATCACATGTGGTTGGGAACATTACAATGGTATCAGAGCGAAATTCTTTCGCCAACCTATGATAAACATTTATGATATAAAGGAGAAATTTATTTTGCAGAGGATATCATGTATTGTGATGAGGAATATCAAGCCCTTAGTGAGACATGAAAGCTCAAGTAACATTCCAACAGTTTGTATCCATCAAAAATCCTAGGTTGAGTAAAGATGAGGTTGCATTATCGGCCAAGAAGATGGAAGAAGTTAATTCTTGGAGAATAAGAGCAAAGGAAATCAAATCCAAAGTAGTCAGGAAGGTAGATACATCACCACATCCTAACAGGGAACTTTGCTACAGTTGCAAAGAGCCTTGGGAGCCGAATCACAGATGCAGGGGTAAAGGGAGAGTGCATTACATTGAGGTGCACTATGATAGTGATGAGGAATATGTGTATGATGATGTAGCCTTAGATGCCTCATCAGAGTAGTCTCAGGACTCCTGTGCATTTTATGGACAGAGTGATGACCAGAGTGCTTGTGAGGGTGTATATTTATTCCCACCTAATCATGATGAGATTCAGAGGTTAGATGACCCACCTTTGGGAGTCGACAGGGCTTCTAGGGAGCCTTGCGTTGGGGATGAGGAGCTTCCTATGGAGTTGAGGGTGACATATTCCTTACCTTCTTAGACATTTATGATAAACATGACACCAGAGGATCTTAGTGGCATTCCAGATGTGGTAGAGGAGCCTTGTGTAGTATTTGAACACAAGGGACATATGGATTTGCAGGCCCAGGAGGAGAGTTATGACTTGGAGACATATTACTATATGGATACCTATCAGTATGGGGAGAGTGAGTCACCTCTTTTGGGGATTCCATTGATAGATCAGGTTGGGGAGACCGACATGTCGATGGGATACTTACTTCTGGGACCAATCTACAGTGAAAAGGATGCCTTCCTTGTTGGTCGGGATGACCATATCACATGTATGGACACATTTGTATGGGATCTAGGTGCAGATGATATTAGTAGGGTGAGTGCACAGGAGGATACAGTTTTACATACAAAATATAGGGTGGTTCATATGGTGGTAGCTGTAGGTGATGATGTACAGTGGCATACATGAGGAGTTAGTAGCGCATAGGACAAAGGACAATACAGTGCCTTATCTCTTGAGAAGTGTGTTGATGAGGATTCCACTGTTGACATCGGAAGTGGGAGTCATGAGGTAGCACCTCAATAGGATAGTGATCAGGAGTCATGACCCTTGACAATATAGTTGAGAGTCAGTGAGGACATGATCATTGCATCCACTAGACACATTGATGATACACACGCATTGGTGGAAAAGTATTATTGGAAGGCATCGATGGAACATGATAATTCAGATGGGGAGCTTTCCCTTGATAACTTCCATACACTCAGGGAGAGAGTGACTGTGATGAGGACTGACTACCAACATGTACTTATGGATAGATATTACCTCTTGGAGGTTGGAGAGATGTATCATAGGGAGATGAGGGAGAAGGAGATGAAGGTGGACCAACTCACTCATGGGTTGGTAAGCACATGGGGATTCTTGGAAGGCACATAGATAACCGTTCAAGAATCAAGATCCAGATTAGAGGAGTTCCTTGAGGAGACTAGTCAGGGATCCACTACATCTATCTCAATAGAGAGTCAGATATCACTAGTGGATGTTGGTGGTTTGGTAGAGGAGATCCAGTTGATGGAGGAGCATTAGGAGTACCCAATATCACTAATGATTATTAAGATATGTGATCCGTAGACACGGGAGGATGTCCATGTGTCACAGGGACCACCATTCATGAGGGGTTCTGAGATAATTGGTCATACACATACACACGGGGATTCCAGATCCATGGGAAGTTATGAGCACACTTCCCTTTGGGTTCCATGATTGGTTTACATCCATGTAGAGGTTGACCCAATAGTACACCCAATATACATGATGATGCAGCATGATACAGAAGCTTGCATGAGTATATAGGGGCATACAGTGATGAGTGGTAGTTCAGTGGGTCATGTAGAGGTGTACAGTGGGATCAAGGGGGGTTCATTGTAGTGAAAGAAGGAGACATACTTAATGGAGCATGGAGATTCCTCTCCCTTGCAACAGTACATGGATCTGGGAGATCACCTTCTTAGTATCAACATTTATATGAATGATGATAGAGGGACTGTGATTGACCATAGTTTGAGGAGTTACCTACTGTTGTACTCGACAGTTTGAGACTAGTGATGAGTACAAGTGATTATTAACCATGGGTGCTAGTGGATGAGTTCTTGGTAAAGCCTTTGGGATTGACCAATGCATATGACACTCCCTATTCCTACATACAATTACATGGGACATGGAGAGTTGTTAGGCAAAGACCTCGTGACAGGGGATATTTCATTATATATAGTAGGATAGGGGAGGTTCATTCGAGATAGTTAGATGAGGCTTTGGGCATGATGGAGAGCATCCTCAGTTGTGGGACAGAGTATATTCTAGAGGTGGATATAGGTTTAGAGTCTCGGCGGGATGAGGATGGGGAGTAGAGTTGGACAGAGGTTTCTGATGAGGAATATGAGGTCAATTGGAAGGATGTATGGTTGCAACAGGCAGCATCAAAGATCTTGAGGACCGTACATGTTGTACCTATGGTTGGACAACTTGTCCATTTTAGGACTCATCAGTAGATCAAAGAGAGATTCTCTTGGGAGGATCTCGAGTATGATGTCATGAGGAACATGGGGGCATGTTTGGTATTTCAGCATCACGAGTCAGGGCATGATTCCTTAGCCACGCATGTTTTAGTGCTGATTTGGGAGAGTATGCTAGATTCTCTCGACCCTGGGGCACTAGAGATATATAGTAGGGATGACATCATAGGGATACTACTAGAGCATGAGACACTGTAGATAGAATTATGGATTGACAGGGAGGCCGAGATTAGTGATTATGGGGAGGATAACATGGCTATAAACATACTTCGTCCAGAGGTTTACAATTTTGTAGGATCCAAGATACTTGGTATGACACCCTCAAATTTATGTGATGCATGATTTGGTGTTGTTCTGGAGCGCATGGGAGTTTCAAGGATTTTCATTATTGATTCCTTCCATTATTGGGGGAATTTGAGAGCAGGTTGAGATGAGGATGCTTTGTGGCAGGATGGATCTCCTTGATTGAGGATCAGGTATATCGGTAGATCATTTTCTTGGTTAGCAGGGGATATGGATTCTATTGGAGGTGGTAGTTGGGATATTCGTTTAGGTGAGAGAATCCTTGATGGACGGATACTTTATTTACTTGTTCCATTGGTTAAGGGTCTTCAGGAGACTCATGGTGTTGATGTTTTACATGACTATACTATATAGGGAACTGTAGTTCACATATTGATTTGGGATCCAGGGATTGGAGTGCTTGGTATTCCAGAGCTTGATGGAGTTGAGATCTGAGTGGAGAGGTTGCTTGAGGAGTTGATCGAGAATCTACTGCACATGATTAATCTATTCATCAGGAGCATTTCAGTTGCAGGCTTGGTGAGCACTTGGAGTGACCATGTTTAGAGGGGAGAGTAATAAATGTCACAAAGGTGGATATGGGACCCTAGGATCATACATAGATTGATTCATTTATTGCTTGAGGACAAGCAATATTCGAGCAGAGAGGATTGTAATGTCTCCATTTTTGGATTTACTTATGTTACAGATTAGGATGCATGTCAGAGTAGCTAGTTGAGGTGATAGTGAGATCATGAGGTATTGAGGGGTTTTATTGTGTCGAAACACCTTATTTATCATATTTCATCATCAGGATCCACTTCGCATGGATTGTCTTTGGTTTCATTGCATTTCAGCGATTTCTGTAGTTTTGAGTTATTATGGAGCATATTTTAATTAAATTCACTAAGGAGGTCATTTTGGGCATAATTCTTGAAGAAACCTCTTAGTGTAATAACTCATTGGAATCGGGAGGAAGAACAGTACAGGATAAGATGGTGAAAAATGACTTTTAGTGGTTGGAGAAGACACAAGGGAAAATTAATCACTTTTTAAAGGAAAAAATGTTAATTAATTAATAAAGTGATTTTATGAAGAAATATTAAAAGTAAATTAAAAAGTCACTTGGAGAGAAAAGGTGAACAAGGGGTATAAAAGAGAGATAGGGGTTTCTATACTCTCATTACGTTGATTGATATTTTGATATTTGGCTTCTTATCTAGAGATCACATGGCACTTGAGGGTTTTGAGGGTTTTGACTGAATATACCATAGAGATTAACAAGGGAGTGAAATATTCTCCTGTTCTTGATCCAAGCTTTTCCAAGGAGGTGAAAGATGTTGATTAAGATTGGTGGTGATTGATGTCAACTCTTGAAGAAAGCCCCACATCACAAAGGTTTGGGTAATGGACCCAAGATTGTTTGATGTAAAGATGACTCATTATTGTCTTGTCATGGTTGATAATAAGTAAAGAAGGATGAACTCCAAAGTGGTCCCCTTATGGTGAAATCCCTCACGGAAGACGCTTTGCGGAGTAAGAGAACCCATGATTAATTGTGGAATAATGAGACGAAGGAAAATGAATTTGTCAGGTAAAATATCCTATATGGATAGTGCTTATCATTCTCTTTCCGGTGGTATGTGGAACATCACATAACTCCTAACGGTTAGAGAGTTATGGCCATGAGAAGTTGGAGACCCCAAGTTTGGGTAATGGACCCAAGTTTGTTTGATGGATAATGGTATGAGTTATGATATATTTTTAGATAATACTATTCTATATGTATAGTACATGTCATTCCATTTCTTGTGGTATGTGGAATGTCACATAACTCCTCACGGTTTGAGAGCCTTACGAAGTTGGAGGACCCTCACATGTCATCTAGAAGCCCCAAAAGGTCAAAGTAGTCAAAGTGGTTTAAGAGATTTTAAAAGGTAAATAATAAACTAAAGTAATGAGTGTATTATAATTCAAAGTGAATATAAAATAAATTATTTCAATAATAAATTTAATGGAGAAATTAGAAGTGGGTTAACCCTAAAATAAGGAAAGTGGGGCCAAGTGACCTAGAAAATGTTTTTAAGGAAGCTATTTGGAGAGTATAAATAAGAGGCAAGGCTCTCTCATTTTAATCACACATGAGAATATTGAATATCTATAGGTGTCTGAGGTAACCAAGGATATCTAAGCCAAAATTCTGAGGGAAGGTGAAGAAAAGAAGGCCGAAAAGCAAGGAAGGATAAATTCTTTTGATGGTGCTTTCTAAGATATGTTATTTACAGGTCATCTCACCATTTTCGCTATAACTTTATTCTATAATGATTTAGACTAGGAAATTGTTATTCCATTGATAAAACCTATCCAAGTATCCGTAGTAAAAAATTCATCTTGTGGGTCATTGTATTTTTGGAGTTACGCTCCATGGAAAATAGGGTTTATGGCTAGTCCTGAAACTAGTCAAAAACAGGTGTTTCGGGTAAAAACGTCATAAATTCTTCATAACAGATCCAAATTTAGTGAAACAAAATGTGTTGGTTAGGGTACAGTCTTCAGTATGTTTTGTAATAGTTTCGGATCAATTCAATAAATATTCAGTGCGGGGCACGCTCTGTAAGGTCACTCTCTAGAATAAGCCAAAATTCAACAAGGTATGTCATTTTTGCTATAACTCCTTTTCTGAGAGGTTTCAAGTAGTGACACCTGGAGAAATTGCATAAAAAACACTGAAGAACATTATGTATCAGTTTCATATATTTATACATTACAGGTACAAAGTTATGATTGCTTCAAGTTAGGGTTGTTGACTAATCCAAATTTAGGCATGTGAGACTAAAGACAAGTTTGATGAAAATGCTAGTCTCTTGTTGTTGAAGTTAAGGAAGGTTTGCAGGAATGTTATCATATACATCAGTTCTATTACAGATCTACAAATCATATTTGGATGATGAAATTGATGAGGGATTTTGGTTGAAGTACATGTTGAGTACATGGTTGAAATGAGTAGTTGACGAGTTGGCACATACATGAGGTGTATAGTTGATGATGTTGGTACATATTGATGAGTCATAGTTGATGAATAGTTGACACATGATTGGTACATACTTGATACATGGTTGGATGCACTTGTTTATGGTACAGGTTGATTACAGATATTTGGTACAGGTTGGTGCATGGTTGATGCACTTGTTTATGGTACAGGTTGATGCATGGTTCAGATTTATTGTTACAGGTTTACAGTGGTATATCTCACAGTGACAGTTTGATAGTGGTTCCATCATTCTACTTCTACTTCAGGGTGGCAGGACGGGGCAAGGACAGGTGGTTGTAGCCACCTTTTGGTTGTAGCCAGAGAACATAGGGGGTTGTAGCCTCATTTTGGTTGTAGCCAGAGAATTGGGGAGTTGGAGCTTCCCTCAAGTTATAGCCTGAGAAACTAGGGGGTTGGAGCCTCCTTCAAGTTGCAACTAGAAAACAAAGGAAGTTGGTGCTTCCAATGAATGTAATTCTTCAATACATATAAGAAAAAACATTCCGTGGTTTTCTCCTGATTTGGGTTTCTAGGTAAAACATTGGTGTACTGTGTATGTGTGTGTTTGTTCATTTGTTCATTGCTTATTTGCTCTGTAGTTATTGGATTATAATGTTTCATTGATATAACACTTGGATTATATGGTTAAAAAAGATTAAATTGCTCTATTACTGATTCACCCCCCCTCAGTAATCCAACAATTGGTATTAGAGCAGGTTCCTTCAGAAATCAGTTTAACCACTGAAAGGCTGATCATGGAGAGTACCAACTCATATAAAAATGGAATACCACAGTTTGATGGACATAAGTATGGTTTTTGGAACATAAGAATGAGGACATATATACAGGCACAAGGATTTCAAGTTTGGCAATCAATTGTAGATGGATACACAGCACCAACAGTTCCACCAACAAATGACAAAGCAGTAAAACGCGGTGAGAATAATTCCAAAGTCACAAATGCACTTTTGAATGGTCTCAGTGATACGGTATTCACCAAAGTTTCACACTGTAAATCCACTAAAGAGATTTGAGACAAGTTTCAAAATATTTATGAAGGAGATACAAAAGTCAAAGACCTACAAAGGTCAGTTCGAACAACTAAAAATGAAGTAAGATGAAGATATCGCAGCCTACTTCTTACGAGTCGATGAAACAGTGAATGCAATCATAGGATTGGGAGAAGAAATTGAAGAATTTGTAATTGTTCAAAATATACTAAGATCTCTTCCTATGAGATTCAACCCTAAGATATCAACACTAGAAGAAAGATCGGATTTGGACTCAGTAAGCATGGACAAACTACATGGAATCTTCACAGCATATGAAATGAGAACTGAGCAGAAAAATCCAGATATAAAAAAAGCAACCTTCAAAGCATACAAAAGATCAAAGCAAAAGAAAAAGGAACAAGAAGAATATAGCAGCAGCAATGATACCTCGTAAGATGATGAAGAAGTGGCCAACTTCGTCAAAAGACTGAACAAGGGAACCAACGGTAGGTATAGAGGTAAGATCCCTTTAATTTGTTTGAATTGTGATGGTATTGGTCATTTTGCTAGCAAATGTCCTCATAAGAAAAAGAGAAATGATGAAGGTTACTCAAAAGGAAAACACACATATAAAGGCAAAAGAACTACAAAGAAAGTTTTCAAGAAAAGCTTATACACCAAAGAAGACATCTCATCATCATATGAAGATGAAGTCAGTGACAATGAGATAGGAAGAGTTCTATTCATGGTAGTAAAAGACTCTGACAAAGAAGACTTCGAAGAAGAATATGAAGAAGTCGAAGAAGAATGTGAAGAAGTTGAAGAAGAAATTGAAGAGGCAGAAGTTAACTATCGATAAGAATTAATGTGTGTCATAGAAGTTATCAGAAGAGAAAAGAAGAAAAACAAGAAACTACAAGCAGAACTAGACAAGAAAAAGGACACTCGAGAACTAGAACAAATGATCACAAAAATGAAGGTTCAAATAGAAGAAGATAAAAGAATTGAAGAATCACTCAAAGAAAAACTAGAAGAAAAGGACATGATCATCGGAAACTTGGAAGCAGAGGTTGTCACACTAAGAAAAGATATTCAAAAGAAAAATATGTAGAATAGCTCAAAATTTTTGGATTACATTATCAGTAGTAAAAAATCTCATCTTGACAAGTCCGGACTTGGATACAATCAGACAGAAAAGGGATCAAGCTCCAAATCAATAGAGCAAGAAACAAATCCAAAGAGCTATGCAGAAACAATCAAAGAGGATAGGAAAATATACAAGGAAGATTACAGGGACACTCCTCCACCAAGAAGATTCAGATTTCAGAATCAACAACAGACAGATAGGCCTCAATAAGAAGAAGGATTCATAAGAGCACCTCCTTTCATAAGATATTCAACTCCCAGGTGTCAAACTATATTTTTTGGTTTATGTTATGCATGTAATAATTTTGGACATAAAGTTGTGAATTGCAGAGCTAACAACAAGAACAGTAACAACTTTGAGAGTTATACACAAAGGGATTATTCAAGGAGATCTGGTGACACACAAAGAAGAAGTTACAACAGGTTTGAATCTTTGAGCACTTAAGTGTAATGTTACAAATGTAACAATTTTGGACACATGGCCAAGGATTGCAGAATGACAGTCCCTCCTAAAGAACCTCAACAGAATAACAACAGTCACAAACAAGAACCTTAGAAAATGACATGGATAAGAAAGCAAGATTAGTATAACAAGAAGAATGCACAGTCTCTCTACAAGCTAAGCAGAAGAAACACGGTTGGTATGTTGACAGTGGACGTTCAAAACACATGACAGGTGATAAAGACAAATTTCTTACATTACGAAAAGAAAAAAATGGATCAATCTCCTTCGGAAATGATAATTCATCCAAAATCATTGGAGAAGACACAGTCCGAATTGGGAACAAGAATGAAAAGGCACAAAATGTTCTACTGGTAGAAGATATGAAACATAATCTTCTAAGTGTGAGTCAAATGTGTGACCAAGGTCATAAACTTACTTTTGATTCAGAAAAGTGTGAGATAAGAAAAGAAGGTTTAGGGAAATTGGTC
>JASDQU010028913.1:0-29126 GCA_032191745.1 Picea mariana
TCATCAAAACCCCAACTCATCAAAGTGGTGCCCCAATGGCAAGCAAGCCCCAATCCATGATGTCATCAGCCATATGCTCAACGTCCAATGTGAAAAGGCCAACGTCCAAGGTGGAATGAAGGTGCATCTTGTCTTTGCACTATGTCCAATCCTATGCTAGTGCAACGTT
Source organism: Picea mariana (assembly GCA_032191745.1). Classification (NCBI taxonomy): domain Eukaryota; kingdom Viridiplantae; phylum Streptophyta; class Pinopsida; order Pinales; family Pinaceae; genus Picea; species Picea mariana. The sequence goes on from JASDQU010028913.1 coordinate 170, forward strand.
CTCCATCCAATGCCCAATAACCTTTGGGATATAATCCCCAGGGTGTGGACTTCTTCCAAGGTGGAATGAAAGTGAATCTCGTCTTTGCACGGTGTCCAATCCTGTGCCAGTGTAATGTCTTCTATCCAATGCCTAATAACCTCTGGGATACAATGCCCAGGGTGTGGGCTTCTTGCCCATCAATGTGCCAACATGATCGTATACACAAAGTAGAAGTTCATTTGTCCATTGTCCAAGATCCAGGAGGTGTGAGAGCCTAAGTCGAAGAGGGCTGAGTCATCAGATGGCCCAACGCTTTGCAACACGTGTATGTCCAGCATAAAGTGCACAACGTCCTTGGTGAAATCACAAGGACTTCCTCCAAAACCATGTCAGGTGCACCCAAGTCAGTCAAAACCATGAAATCAAGTGAAACCAACAATCACAAGGGGCAACAATCCTTAGAATCATGTAAAGTAAGCCATCCATTAACACAAAAGCCAAATGAACAACTCTCATTGGGTATCCCCTTTAAACTTCACACAAGCTCAAGACTTGATGCAATTTGGCAAGTTTAAGTATGGGAGGACCATCAAAAGAACCTATTAGGTGTGCAAGTACCCAAGAACCCATCAGAGATATGTAATGAATGTGAGTTGGTCATGGGGTTTACTTCTTGGCATGGGGTCATTAACAGGCAAGACAATATATGAGCTCACCTCCATGAGTGCCTTTGTAGAGGGTGCACTTGGCTATTGAGTTACCCTTTCCTTGATGCTTTTTGCATTCCAAACCCTGTATTTGTCTTTTTCTTTATTTGATTTGATTTGTATGTCCCCTTAAAAAGGTTTCAAGCATAACGCTTCCTTTGCTTTCTTTATTTGGGATATATTCAAGTCCTTTTTGATTGATGAATGCGTTTATTCACATAGGACTAGGACCAATCGCCATTAATGAGGGCTAGAGCTCAATTATGGACTATGGCTTTTAAATGTTCTTATTATCCCATTTCTTTCTTTATTATTGGCCAATTGCAATCTACCTCTAGGCCTTTAGCCCCTTCGTCTCATAAGAGAATGAGGTACATGCATTTTTGGTGTACATGTAACCACACTACCCAAAAGGTGGGAGAATGGAAGGATTAAGGATGGAAAAGTGGTAAGTATGATCGAGAATTGTACGCTACCCCTTTCAAGGAACCACTAGTAGTACCCCTTTTCCCAGGAGTGACAACACGGGACTAGGATGCTTAGGATGACCACCAAGGTGAAACAAGGCAAAAAACATAACTTTTGAGCTCATGATTCGTTATCCAACTTCAACCTATGACTATTACTCAAATGCCCAATGTATTAAATATGATACTTTACATAAAACAAGGACTAATGTACCTCATAATGTGTCGGACCACCATCTCCCATTGAGCCTTGTTGATTGAGTGTGATGAGCCATGCTGAATAAGAAGAGGCATTCGAGGGAGTTGCTGGGTTTCTCTCCATGGACATGCTAATTATCATCATCGTCGGGATCACTATCTTCATTGCGGGCCATGAGAAATGATCTCTTCTAGTTACCCCTAGGTGGGAGGGGGTAACAAGTTTGTCATGGAATAGATCCATCTCTTCTAACATCCGAGATTGAATGAAGAAAGCTTAGTAGAGTATGATGTCCAGAGGGAGAATGGGTGGGGTGTCTAGGTTGTCGATTGCGTTGCTGTCTGGAAGAGGTAGTTCGTTGCTGAGGCCCGAGGGATTTCCTCCATCTTCTGGGGAGGCATTTGATTTGGTCATGTCGCTGAAATGTCATGGGACGGGTGAAGGTCCAATAGTAGAATAGGATCAATAACAAAAAAGTTGGGAAGAGAAGATGGCACATATGTCAAAGATGGCTTGCAGGCCAAAGATGGCACAAATGTTGAACTAGGCTCACAGGCCGAGAGATTTTCATCAAACTTAACATCTCTCCCAATAATAATTTCATTGGAATGAGGTTGRAGAATGTAGAAATTTAAATGACAAAAATCAGCAACCTAATATTCTTTCATACACTTAGCAAGCTAGAGATAACTATCTTGCATGAACTCTGAAATSTCTAAAACCCACATTCAGAAATTTCCATAAGYAGAAATACACATTGCTAAGTAATTGTGCAACGGAAATAAACACAATGAACAACATTCAATCACCCATGAATAACTCAAAAATTTAGGCAAATGCCAGGGAAAACTCCAATGTGRGGAAACCCAATGAGAGAGAGAGAGAGAGATCTTATTATTCAGCTTCAGGAAAATACATATCAGTAGCAAAATCACAATTTCCAGCAAGTGAAATCCACTTACAGCACACTAAAAACAGTCCCAAAAATTCTGCCTCATAATCCGTGCCAAGTCCATACTGTTGTACGACCCTCCCAGAAAATTGTACCTCGAAATCCGTGCACACAGTCAGTTGTACAGACTGTTCTATATGGCCCAACAACAAGAAGTAAAACCTTCAATATAACCTCGAAAACCGTGACGAATCTACTTCGATTTTCGTGCCCTCTTTCCCTTGCTGTACGAACTATACGGACCTGTATAGTATGGCCTCCAACAACACAAAAATTACTCAGCACTAAAACATAGATGTTCCCTTGGGATTTGTGCCCACTTTCTCTTGGGAAATGTGCCCTCTTTGCTGCCCTAATTTTCCTCTCTCAAGGCTACTCGAAAATTCTCTCTCAATCTCCTTCTCTTAATGTCTTGCACACTACCCCATGCATTCTTTTATAAATCTAAAAATGACATTTTCCCTCCAAAGTGTCTTTTCACCTTCCCCAACCCTAAATCCAAAGGCCAAGATCTAATCTTGCCTTTACACGATTAAGGGCTATGATTCATTCCCTCCATAATAAATCACCTAAAATATTAAAGTACATTTCACTTTATTACATAAGTGCACTTTATGAAATAAAGTCACTTTAATATTAGAAGGTACACTTTATTAAAAAGTCACTTTAATAAAAGAACCACTTTACAAATTTATAAAAACACATTACAAAGTTAAGTGCCTGGTAGTGTCAACATAAGGCAACATCTGCATACAAGACAAAACATGCGGAGTACCTCCCGAGCTAAAAAGCTAACAAAGAAGTCTATAACCTTTGACATCTTCAGAAAATCCAACAAAAAAATGCACTTCTCACTTTTAGGCTTTAATGCTTTCCTTTTCTCATCAGGAATGTGAACCCATGCTTTACTACCAAACACACGGAAGTGGCTTACATCTGGTTTAATTCTACTCCATGCTTCTTTAGGTGTTATATTTTTTAAAGCCTTTGTGGGAGTGCGATTTACTATGTAATTGGCACAATTAATGGCTTCTGCCCAAAAATGAGGACTTGATCCCTTAGATTGGATCATACAATTTTCCATTTCCTTTAAGGTTTGATTCTTTCTCCATACAACACCATTTTTCCATGTTGTACATGGAACAATATATTGCATTTGACATGCCCCGTGTAGTGTAGTAAGTTGTAAATTTGTTGTTAACATATTTGCCTCCATTATCTATTCTTAACCTCTTTAGTTGATGTCTAGATTGTTTTTCTACAAGGGCCTTGTAGTCCAAAAACATAATAAATAACTTCACTCTTAAGTTTTAAGAAATAAACCCAAGTGTGTCTGGAGAAGTTTCAATGAAAGTTAAGTACTTGCACCCAAAAAAAGAAGGAATTAGACCTCAAAAATCACTATGAGCAAGCTGTAAGGGGGTTGGAGCGTGCTGAGAGGCACATTTGTCAAAAATGTCCCAATGATGTTTGCCAAGAACATAGTTAGCACAAATACTATCTTTGTAAGAAACGAGAGGAAGACGAGTCACCATATTTTGATTACATAATTGCTGCAATGAGAGGTAGTTTAGATGACCAAATCGCTCATGCCAAAGTTTGCTCATGTCATTGCTATGAGCAATAAAAATTGACGGAAAAGATGATGGTCCAAAGTTGTCAAATTTGTACAACCTGGTAATATCATCAACAATTCTAGTTGCTAGGACATGATTAGGTTCTTTTAAATCCTTGATTACAACTTGGTGAGGTGAAAACTCTATTGTTTTACCTTCACCTGAATGAGTTATTTGATATATTGATAGAAGGTTGTAGGAGAGACTTGGAACACATAATACATCATTAAAATGACCGTCATCTAATTGAATTGTTCCAGACCCTCCAACACTAAGAGATCTATCACACCAACAAATACTTGTTTGGTGTTACCTTCATTAAGAGCAAAAAAATGACTTTATTCTAAGCCATATGATAAGATGCTCTAGAGTCAATAAGCCACTCATTAGAAGAAGAAGTAGATGTTGCATTAAACTTATAAAACATGGTTAGAATTGCCAAATGCGGTACCTTGAATTATGTGAGAGCAATATTTGGCTTCACTAGGGAGGAAGCTATGAGAATAAGAACGAGAATGATGAGAACAAGGAGTAGATCATGATTCCATGAGAAGTAATTACTAAAGTGTTGAAATTTGTAAACCTAGCACCTGACCATTAATTCCTAGTAGAACACATTTACTTAATAATAACACAACTAGGTTACTTAACAATAAAATTCAGTGGAAGCAAAATCATAAACCAAACACATTTGCACACGAGATTTTTGGGTAAATAACCCCTGGAAAAACCCTCGCGGGAAAACCAGATATGTGATGATTTTATTAAATAAAATCAGGGCTCCCGTCCTCGGATAATGGCTCTTCTGAGGAAATACAACTACAACAAATAGCCTAGCCTATTACCCAAGATTGGTCCTTCGATCTTGCTGGCTGCTACTTTCCTCGCTGCTCCTCGACCCTTGCCCCTGCACACCTAAGTGCTCACTCACTCTTTGTGTACCATCACCATGTCTCTTCTTCTCACCTAGGCTGCCTTTTATTATATTGAGTTAACCCTAAGTCCAAAACCCTAGATCTCCTCCAAAGTGATCAAAGCCTGAGATCTAATCTCACCTTCACTTTAGATCTGACGACTAGGAATTAATCAACTCTTCACTTAAGTTACTAATGCCAAAACTTAGGCATTTAACTTAATTAATTAAAAGATCATTCACTTAATAATTACTTATAAAGTGAACTTCCTAACGTTTTCATAGAGGTTACAAGGACGACTTCCACATGTTAGACATTGAGCCTATGTGGAAGTACTTGTCCGAAGCTACCAAAGACTAACATAAAGTAGGGGGCGCATTGTGACAAGCTCATTGTGCAATTTGGCTATCAAAAACTAGATCAATCCAGTGTTCAAAGGGTAGAAAAGCTCACTAGCAACCATGCCCGTGTCTTCTTTTGTCGCGGTGTTTTCTTCATTCATAGGGGATTTGACAAATTCTTGATGCGTTTGAGAAAGGATAACTTTTTTATTTATATACTGGCAGAGGACCTTCATCTGAAGCTTTGCATCTGAGACACCTAGTGTCATTCATGTTTTTACAAAATAGTTACAACTTACAAGATGTGTTCGAAGTACTAGTTGTGATACAACTCATCGATGATGAGAAATACATGTGGAAGAATTTTAATGTTGAATAAAGTGAGAGACTTGCTTGTGAAAATGCCATAGATATAATTGCAAGTGGTTTTATATTTCAACAACATTCATATTTTCCTATTTTGACTATGTTGGGGGGGCTTTTACAAGAACAAGCTTGAGGAATATCGACAGACATTCTCGCAAAGAGAAATGTCACCGGGACGGAGCTGCGTTGTGGCCTACCGAGATTATTGCTTGAACATCACAAATTGTTACTGTTATCCCCTATCCTAAGGATAACTAAGGAGATCATGTCTCGAGGCCCACATGTCCTAGACATGGAGTGTCGAGAGCCAGATGACTTGAGCATGGCCCTGGAGGGCCCATATTTTCTTCAGTGCAACCCATCTATCAGCAACAACAACGTCCATCCCACCAGCCTGGGTCTGAAGTAGCAGTAAGTCTTGCTCCATGAGGTGACGAGTCCAGGTATCATGGTATGTGTCACTCTGATTATTAAAGCACTTGAATATGTTGCACTGAATTCTCCTTCATTTCATAACGTTTGCTTGGAAATTATGCTCTTTAACTTGCTCATACTTGGGAAGTTGACATGGTGCCCTAGTAAGTTGATTCCCCTTTAGGATGGGTTGCCACTAGGTGGGTCTATGAAAGGACATCATCCATTCCCTCCATACTTACCACTTTCCATCCTTGTTCCTCTCATTTTCCCCCTCGCTTGTTCGAGCATTGGGTTAGCCACACTAGGAAGGGTTGTACCTTGCCTTGTGGGAAGAAGGGGCTAAAGGCCCAGGGGGTAAAAGTAGCTGGAAAGAGTTAAAAGCCAAAATGAAACCTTTGAGATGCTTCGCCCAGGGATTCCTGAGAAAGCAATAAAAGGCTTCTCAGTAAGAAAAGGGGTAAGATAAATCAAAACTCAAGGTACTAGTTGGTGGATGGGAGGTCTCATCATGAGCCGACCTATTAGGTCCATGGACATGTTGCGGTATGACACTGCCATCTATCTGGTCACCAAACCAGGGTAGTGTCTCTTGGTGGCATAGCCAAGAGAAAGGGGGTCTCATCACGAGCCAACCTTCTCATTTCCGTGAAATGCTTGTGGGTAACGCTTTCACCTCTGGTCACCACGCCAGGACAGTGTCCCCCAACTTTTCTCTTGAAAAGAAAAAAGACCAAAAGCAATAAGACTAAGAAAAAAAGGCATTGAATGGGCTAGGAAACAATGGCATCCATGATAAGGTGCAACGCGCCCTCTACAGAGGCACCCACAGGCAGGACCTACATTTCCCTGTTATCACTGCACCTTTTGCCCAAACATTTCCCCTACGCCACTTCACACACACTAACATGACCTAGATTGGTTCTTACCTGGGAAACACCCTAAACTTAAGGAGGATTAGCCCAATAGGACATTCCGAGACCTTCTCCAAACCTGACTTGTTAAACTTCATAATGTCTTTGAGCATTTGTCTGGGTAAAGGGGGGTTTGATGCACATGTTTGGGTAATTTGATTATTAGATGTGATTGACATTGCTATGATCCCTGCGACTTATGAGCCCATGGAGGGCATACATGTTGTTGTTGCAGGACCTTTCCCGGCGGACAGGTACATATGGGGGAATGATTAGCTCAAACCTCCATGGGGTTGAAAACCCACAGATGGATGTTGTGACCCCAACCAGGGGCAGAGAGACACCAGAGGATTGCACCAGGAAGAAAGAAGGACGTTTCACCCGAGACACTCTGGCAGGCCTAGACCCAGGGGGGTCTTGCCTTTCCACCAGGACGTTGACCCTTGAGGGCCCATTACATCATCATTTTGACCCTAGATGTCATCCAGTCAGGGTTTTCATTTATGAGGACGGTTTGGTGCTAGTTGGCAYGTGTGGCAACATTTAGGGCCTTTGGAGGCCAAATGTTTTGCATTGGAGGCCTAGCGTTCCACCCTAGAAGGGCATGAYGTCACCCTTGGATTTGATTTTAGGGTTTAATTGTTGTCATTTATGTAAAAAAACTGGATTTTAATGTAATTTGGCCATGTCAGCCTTTTCATGACCTAATTGTAATTAAAGGTCATTGATACTGTATAAATAAGAGATAAAACTCTCATTTTTATTCATCATCACTCATMACACAAGTGGTGAAGTCTGAAATTTGCGCCCTCTTTAAGGGTTATTGGCTGAAATTCTAGGCACACTTCTTGGAGGAGGCTAAATTTGGTGTTTCTTGGTCATTTTTCATGGTGGAGGATCTTCAACTAGGGCTTAAGCTTGATTATTCTTGGTGAAGTAAGTAGAAAATCTGCATTTTATTTACTTTGATGAATGTTTGTGGTAAGCTTTACTTATTTCATGCCTAAGATTATGAAATTGCTTGCTTGAAACCCTAGGGGAAAAACATATGTTGTTATCTTTTTCTCTACAATTTTCCGCTTGTTAAAGATTGCTAAAGAACACCTACCTAGAAGTAGATCCTAGAGCCCTACCATTGTAGCACTCTAGTAACCCTACTTCAATTCCCTTTGTATATTTTACTTCAAATTTGTCTAAGGAAAAAGGAAATCGCTAGGGCCTAAGCTTACTTACTTTCTAGCAATTACCCTTAAGGATTTAGATGTTTGAGGCCTTAGGTTACTAACACTTCCCTCATCTTATCCATCCCTTAGATTAAATATTATCACTGTTATCTCCCTCTAAGATTTGCTGCTGCTAGCATTGACTCAATTACCCGAAAAGGCACTAATCTTTTCACTACAAGTGTTGATTGATCAAACAATTATCAGAACATCCTCTTTTGAACACTTACTAACTTCTACTAACCCTAGGCTATCTATTTTAGTGATTAACTTGCTGCTGTTGCGAAAGATTGCTACAGACATCTTACAACAACAATCTCACCTTAGAAGTGACATCTTATGCTAGCTAGATCTTGCTAAAATTGCTTGTGACTATTGAGTACCAATTGGCATAGTTAAATCTATCATTTATAGTCTTTTATCAAGCATTTTGAAGCATAATTATTGTGGCTGTTACAAACCTATTATTGCTGTTATAAACTATTATACTGCTGCAATTTCATATCAGCTAGTCTATTTTTAAAGAGTTCATTGTCTTATGAAGCATTGATATCATTTTGGTACTTGGAAAGTGCCCTTTTTTCTCTCTTTGTTGTCTTGCTCTGGGCAGGTACACAACATTACTCTTTTGCTTCATCTCTAAAAAGACACAAGAACCTTATGACTTGAGTGACCTGTGAGAGGGGAGGGATTTTCTTGTATCATTTGCCTTCTCAGACCCTTAGGTCACTGGGGATGTCTCCCCTGGGGTACATAGATATACTCCTAAATAGAAAGGGGTTTCCTATTAAGGTGATAGTGATTGGTCACTCCCAGTTACGCCAATTTTGTATATACTTGCATTGGGCTTTGGGCAAGTACAAATTGTGCGATAACATTTTGGCGCCGTTGCTGGAGAACATTGAGTCAATATTCCTCAACGACACTTTTTCGGTAAGCCTTTCCCTCAAAGCCTTTATCTTATGAAGCTTACCTGGCGACTCCATTGAGGGTGATTCCCTCTTTTCTGTTTGATGATCCTTAGAAGGATTATCTGGTGACTCCACTAATGATAAGCTAAACATGGCTTCTCAATGGAACCGAGGAAATTTTTAACCCTTGGATATGAGTAAAATTCCGGGTTACCCTCGACAAATGCCCCTGAGGTATGAAAAATGGCTCCCTATATTCATTGGTAGTGATGGGGTTAGAGTCGACAATCACATGGATAATTTTTGGGCTTTCTTTCAACTCCACCCTATCAGTGATGATGCTGAGGATTTGGCAATGAAACTTTTCTCTGCCACTCTTCATGGCAATGCTAAGAAATGGTATGACGATCTCCCTGATGCTAGCATCACATCTATGGACCAGTTAGAAGAATCTTTTCTCAAAGAATGGGGTATTAAATTGGAAGATATCCAAATGCTACTAAAAAGACTTGAGTACATAAAATAAACCGAGAATGAGACTGTCAAGGAATTCCATACTAGGTTTGAGAATTTGCTATATCAGATTCCTAGAAGCCATCATCCTGGGAACAAGTACCTCGTTTACCTCTATACCAATGCACTCTTAGTGAATTTAGGGTTCCTCCTCAATAAAAAGGGGCCAAAAACAATCAACGATGCCCTATCACATGGCCATACAAATCAAGGTGAATATCTCTTTGTTCAAGAGAAAATACATATTTTCTCTAGAAACCAAATTTGATGACCTCGAAGGTACCCTAGATACTCTTAGTTGGAGAGATTAGTTTCCCTTGAGGTCTTTGAAAGAAGGGAACAAGTCATCGACCAACATGAGGTTGAGGAGAGGGATCCTAATGAGGGTTTCCAATCCCATGAGGAAGAGCAAGAATTTACTCATGCTTCTACCGAGGATAATGAAGACATGGTTGAAGAGTGAGAGCCTGAAGATATCAAACACGATGATGAAGTATTGATGTGTGCTCCTCCCTCTGATGAAGCCATCCAAGAGCCTATTCCTCCTGCACAAGAAGAAGAGGATGAGGTTAGTTGCTTTCCTTTTCAAGTTTATGATGATACCTTATTCTATGATTCAGAGGGGGAAGAAGAAAGGGAATCCTTGGACAAGATAGATCCTCCTTATTATGAAGTTGAAGATGTAGAGACAAGTCATGAGGATGAGACATTGATGCATGCTCTTCCATTTAATGAATTTATCCAAATCCTTGAAGCTCCTGCATAGGAAGAAGTAAACACGATAAATTATTTCCCTTCCCAAAATTTTGATGATGCTTTATTTTATGATTTGGAAAGTGAAGAAGTGTTAGAGGAGCCCTTGGATTTTTTAAGCTCTTCATGTTATGATAAAGGTGATGACTTTGTTGATAATATTGATGAGTTCATACATGTCGGGAAACGTAAATGGGTTGTGATTGGATATGACGGGGATCCCATTTACGACATTGAGGGTCATTTCCAAAAGTTGCCTTTACAACTATCATATGAGGTTACTACTAGTTCTGACATTTGGCAACAAGATGATGATATAATTACAAAAGTTTTCCAAGCACCCAAGGATGACCCAGTGCAATATTCTCAGGATGATGTTTGGTCATACTTGGAAAATTTTGATGAGAATTCCTTTGAGCACTTGGATTTATTCTATGAAGAATATTATCAACCATCGTTGTGCTCAGATCTTGATGAAGGTGAGGACATTGCTTGCCCAAAGGACACTTGTAACAAGGTTTTCCAACCTCCATCGATTACTTTGCCTCGCTATGTCACTAAGCATGCAGTTGGAAAATATGTTCCTTGTCTTGAGTTTTCTATGAGGCAAAGCTTGTTATTGGAATTCAAGGGTAGGTTGAATACCTCAAGAAGAAGTTTATTATCTCAGTCTTTCGGCCTTCCCTTAAGAAATTGTCAATCATCCTCTAGGTTCTTCCTAGTCCCTTCCCAAACCTCAGAATGTGAAGATGTCCAAGGTAGCCAACCTTCAAACTCTTTGAGTCAGTCTTTTGGACCTTTGATTTTTCACGATCCCTTTCTGAGATGGATTGAGTGCTTTCCTAAGAGTGTGACTTGGCATAATTTTGTCCCTCCCTCTCGCCTCCATGAGCTAGACTTTACGATTTCCGATGATACAATACATTTTCTAACTCATGTTATTTTTGTGCTTGACTTATCATTGTTTTGGTTTATGATGAAGCACAAAGGCAGGTATTATGAGATATTGCTAGGATGGTTTCATTGGTTATTTGACTACACCTAACATTCAACCAACAGGTAAGTAGAGGTAAGTTAGACATTTGCATCCATTGTATATACTGTCTGCATATCATGCATCCTTTTATAGGACTCTAATGAGTGAGTTTAGGAACCCCTTTTAAACTCAACATTAAATTAGACTTGCTTATTCCTCCATGTGGGTGTGAAGCCCCAACAACAACAATTTGAAACCCCAGCTCCATACAAAAAGGTTTTTCACAAAATACAAATGCAATATGAGTGCCAACAAAGATTCCCACATGCCCGACACCAAGGCCAATGTGAGAATACCTGCCCGATGCTACAAAAACATCAACACTTCCTTTTAGAGAGGGAAGTATTCCATCCATCATTACCTGGAAGTATCTCTGTCTCCCACACTGGAAGTGGCTCTGCCTTCCACACTGGGTCCACTATCACTACTGTTCCCTTTGACATAGATGCAATTCCCGCTGAATGACATGGACCCTTCTTGGAAGACACCCTGCTCCTAGAAGCAACTTGCTTTTGAGCATCCTGCATGGCCATCTCAACCCATGACACCTTCATCTCAACCCATGACACCTTCTTGACAGTGTTGGAAGACTCTTCTCTCCCACCTGAATCTGAAGGTTGAATTCCTCTGGACGACTGATTTTCCTTTTGAGCATGCTAACTCCCTTTGAATCTGCACAACCTTCGAAGCTACCCGCTCCTTGTTCATTGCCATTTTGTTACTTGCCATAGCTCGCGTAGGTTGGCCCTTTATCCTGTACAAGTTGCTCTCTCTAACTCCAAGAACCACTGCTATGTCTGAGCTAAATCCTCTGGGCTTGATCAACACTTGTCCATCTTGGAATACTACATAAAATCCCTTCTTCTCAATCGTTGAGTTTGAGAGCACACTCCTCCTGAGTTTTGGTACCCATAGCACATTTGTGACTCTCAACACATCTCCTGACTCCATCTGGAATGACATTGTTCTAGATCCTTGCACTGCATGCTTGGTACCCATACCAAGTTCAAGATACAAATCTAAGTCAAACTCTGTGAAGTTTTCGAATAACTCCCGTGCTCCTGTCATATGACATGTGGCTCCACTATCCACCAACCAAGTCCCACTAACGAAAACTGTACCAGAAAGGGCGGAGACTAATAAGAACTCCCTCTGAAGCATGTTTGCAACCTCATCCACCTATGCTGATGATGCTAGCTTCTTCCCTTTACCTTTCTTCCGTTGTGGACACTGTGAAGCATAGTGGCTATGCTCATGGCAAGCAAAGCACTTGACCTTGCTAAGGTCCTTCTTCTTCCATTGTTTTGGAGATGCATCTCTTCCTGTGTTCTTCTTCCATGAACCATTTCCTCTGCCCTTCCTAGCGTGAGCAATGAGGGCCAGGTTCTCATCATCACTACCTTTCTGTCTTCTATTCATGGACTCTATCCGAGCCTCCTCGTGGATGCAATCGATCCACACTATGTCAAATGGTGGCAACTTCTCTTGTGCACAAATCCCCTGCACAAATGGTTCCCAAGACCCTGGAAAACCATTCGATGCCACATTCACCAACTCTGTGTCATCAACTGCCTCACCAATGGCTACCAAGTTAATAATGAATTTGAATGATTTTCATGAGGTAGCTAGCAACTGTATTTGAACTGGATATCTCAATAAATCGGAGCCTATGCCTCAAAATCAACTTTTGGTTTGCATTCTCGCTTTGGTACAAGCCCACCAAAGCATCATACATATCTTTTGTTGTCTTCTTCTCGGAAATATGAGGAATCGAGTGATCCTTCACAGAATCCAACAACAACCGCTTGACCTTCACTTCCCTCTTCTTATGAGCTGCCAATTCCTGTGTATCATGTGGATCTGGAATCACCATCTCAACATATTCTCTGAGATCATTCTCTAGATCCTATGTTCTGATACCATGTCGAAATTTTCAAGCAATCATGCATTCAATTTCAGATCTGAAAATTACTTCCAAGTGACCTCAAATAGTAAACTGGGGCTGTTATCATTAAATAATTTTACACTAAAATTATGACAGAAAATTATAACGGAAACACAAAGATCAGAGAGAAAACATCCATGCACAAGAGACACAATTTTTTGTTCAGTAAATTTTCAGATTAAGAAATTTTGAGGACAAAAACCAGTCCTCTCAGCAAATTCCAGAAAAAATTCCAACTTAAAAATCTGTTGTTGTACCTTGTTGACATCACAACCGTACGGCTGACGTCACTCTGTACGACTTGCCAGATCAGTTGTACAGTTCACACGTATGGTACGAATTGTATGGATCACACGTGCAACCTGTTTTCTGCTGTTGTACGGTTTGCACATGTGGTACGGACTGTACAGATCACACATGTGGCCTGTTTTCTGCTGCTGTACAGTCTGCATGTACCGTACAAACTGTACGGCTCACACGTGCAGTCCCTTCTGCTGCACTTCTCACATGTGCGGCCTCTCTCTTTTGGCTGAAAAATCAGAAAAACAAAACAGAAAACCCTAAGCCAGAGTTGTCCAAGTGAAGAATTTCCTTTGCTGAAATTGCCACCCCAATCTCTTTGGCAAGAGTGCTCACTCATGCCAACACCATAATGAGAAGATGAAAATGTCACACTGAGATATATATTGCCTCTTCTTTTATAGGAGTCTAATGAGTGAGTTTAGGAACCCTTTCTAAACTCAACATTAAATTAGATTTGTTTATTCCTCCATATGGGTGTGAAGCCCCAACAGCAACAATTCCAAACCCCAGCTCCATATAAAAAGGGTTTTCACAAAATACAAATGCAATGTGAGTGTCAACAAAGATTCCCACATTCCCGACACCAAGGCCAATGTGAGAATACCTGCCCGATGCTACAAAAGCATCAACATCTAGTTCATCCTTAGAATCAATTTTTTGTAGCTACCTCCCACAACAGATGACTTAAGTCTTAGAGATTAGCAGGACACATAATTGTTATATGGAGGGGGTCTGGTAGATGTAGGATGAAAAGGGCAGCTTTAACTAATGTTATGAGACATTATTATGACTATGGTTTTAGAAGGATATGGCCCAAGGGGTTTATGCTAGACAGCCCTTGGACACACACTTTTATTTCTGAATATCATCATCAGTGCAAATGGTTATGCATCATACATACTGCGGGCTCTTGAAGTGTATCTTTTTTCTGTGTTAGTAATTTCCTTTCCATGTATTCTCCTTGCTGATTTGGACCCTAGCTTAGCATGTGAACAGCGGCCTCTGATTAGAATGTTTTAGAGAAGTTTGTGATGGCTGTAACGCTCCATTTGGTTGACTTGTGAATGTTTAGATAATATTGATTCACTCAGATAACTGGCAGGTGAGAAAATATCACAGTCAAAAGGGGCATGCATGAACCGGGTGTTTTCTGCAACCAGATCAACCTCACCAGGGGGTAAAGGTGGTGGGTTGCTAGAGAGGCCAACAATTGAGAAAACTACACCTGGTCGAGAATCTGAGTTTGATCTACGGTAAATAGAATGACATCTTATGAACAGATTCTTGTTTTGTTGTATTGTTTTATTAGTACTTTGTCAAATAAAGATCTCTACTCCCAATTTCATTTGGACATGGTTATTAGAGTGTATATGACTAGAGTTTTTACTTTAATTTTATTTTTTCTGTCAATCGAATAGATATGACGTCTTCAGAATTTTCAAATTCTTTTGATACATCTTCTAAGTTTCTTGCTATTTCCTTGTCACTACAATAAAAGAAAATCGAGGAAGACATCTCCACCTTATCGTGTGTTATTGCACAATGACAATTATAACAAACGGGAGTATGTTGTGCAAGTTTTGATGAAGGTCATCCCAGGAATGACCCTTGATACTGCTGTTAATATCATGCAAGAAGCCCACTATAATGGCCTTGCAGTTGTTATTATTTGTGCTCAAGTTGACGCTGAAGAACATTGTACACAGCTCCGAGGAAATGGCTTACTTAGTTCCATCGAGCCTGCCAGTGATGGTTGCTGAAGATTTCAGTCATATTGACTTGTCAAGAGCACTGTATATTATGATTAGGGTAGAGTTGTAGGTGTGCACATCAATGCTAGTGATATAAGTCAAATATGTAAAATTAACTGTAGGAATCTTAGAATGCAGTCCCTTGAAAATGCAAGGCTAATAGCTCTATAATTTCGAGTACACATCTGTAGCTCTCTCTGTAAATGAAATGAACCAAAACAAAGAGTATCAGGCTACTTGTGGTAGTTCAGGAACTTGTATTATAAAGGAAATGATAGAGTATTTTCTGTCTGTTTTCAGCATGCATGGCTAATTTTTTTTTGTACTGCATATCCTTGTATTCAATTCATGGAAACTAGTCTTTAGTTGTTTTTTCTGAGTTGCAAGATAATTCTCTGCCCTTGGAGATCATTTTGGTGACCTGGTCAAATGCCTATGAAGAAACTTTACTTCTATCCAGTCAATCATTCCACATTTTTGTGTTGCTTTGTACCTTGAACAAGGTGGAAGAGGCAAACAGAATCTGAAAAGCTTTACAGGTAAGAGAGGTATATATATTTTGTATGTACTTTTTTTTTTTGATGATTTGGTATGCAGGTTGTTTTTGCTGTAGGTTCTGTTATTTGTGGCCGGAAGAGTACTTAGGCTGCACCATTTTCAATTTTTTTTTAATCTTTTTATTTCTATTTTTATTTTAAAATTATGGATATATTTTGTTCCCAGTTCAAAATGCTTCATATTACTTCAAAGAATAAATAAGTACATCGGGGTTCAAGGTGGTTACAACACATGGATGACAAAGGTGCTAGGAAAGTCCTGGCCTACAAAGGCTGAAAAGGTCAACATATGAGCCCGGGCCCCCACTGGAAGGGACTTACTGTAGAAATTTAATGACAAAATCAGCAAGCTAATATTCTGTCATACACTTAGCAACCTAGAGACAAGTGTCTAATATTCTGTCATACACTTAGCAACCTAGAGACAAGTGTCTAATATTCTGTCATACACTTAGCAACCTAGAGATAAGTGTCTTGCATGAACTCTGAAATGTTTAAAACCCACATTCATAAATACACATTGCTAAACAATTTATGTAGAGGAATAAAAAGAATGAACAACATTCAATCAACCATGAATAACTCAGAAATTTAGGCAATGCTAGGGAAAACGCCAATGTGGGGAAACCCAAAGAGAGAGATTTTATTAGCTTTAGGAAAGATTTATCAGCAGCTACAATACATTTTCCAGCCAAAAGAGACAACTTACAACACAAAACTATCCCACCACAAAACTATCTTGAAATCCGTGCCAGTCTGTACAATTGTATGGATTTGTTGAAAATGGCACCTTGGAAAATGTGCCCAAAACAGGCAGCTGTACCTTGCCTTCTGTGCGACCGACCTCCAAAAAACTCTGCAAAAACTGCCTCGAAAACCATGCGTTCTCTTGCCTCAATTTCCATGCCAAAGTTTGCTGTTATACGACCTGTACGGATCCATACAGTACGGTCTGTCCCAACAAATAACACAGCAACAGTCAAAACAAAAAATGCCTCCTTGGGATTTGTGCCCTAGCTCTCTTGGGAAATGTGCCAACTTGCTGTTCACTTTCCTCTTCAAGCTCTCCTTAGAAATCTCTCTCACACTCTTCTCTCAATGTGTCTTGCACACTACACAATGCATTCTTTAATAAAATCTGAAAATGACCTTTTCCCTCCCAAGTGTCTTTTCACCTTCCCCAACCTTAAATCCAAAGGCCAAGATCTAATCTTGCCTTTACAAGATCAAGGGCAATGATTCATTTCCTCTAAAATAAATCACTTAAAATATTAAAGTACATTTCACTTTATTTCATAAGTGCACTTTATGAAGTAAAGTCACTTCAATATTAGAAGGTACACTTCATTAAAACGTCACTTTAATAAAAGAACCACTTTACAACTTCATAAAAACCCATTACAAAGTTAAGTGCCTAGTAGTGTCAACATAAGGTTACATCCGCATACAAGACAAAACATGCAAAGTACCTTCCGAGCTAAAAAGCTAACACTCCCTCTTAGCGAGGGATGTACTCGCTGCCATCTCCATCATCTGGTCCCATCACACTGTGCTTAGTAGGAGCTCCCTCTGAACCAGGAGCCATCCTCAACACCTGCACAAAACTCGAACTAGAATATCTTCTCCTGACAGCTACCCGAAACCCTGAGCTCCTTGGAGAATCCACTCCACCCTGAGCATTGGTTCGACCACACCAGCTGAGCGTCCTGCTAATGCTCAGAAGAGACTCACTCTCTTCTCTCAGAATGCAAGACTGAATCATTGGGCCCACCGCAATCTCAGGAGCCTCCTCATGCTCCTCATCTGATGCTGAATCATACACTGAATGTTGTCCTCGCAACATATACAACCTGCCCACCCAATCACCGATTAGTTGCAGTTCCACCGGGTCCACTCCCTCCCTGTAAATAAAGACATGTTCCCTCTTGAACAATGTACAATATCCTACAACCTCCAAGGCTGAGACTGAGAGCAAGTTAATCCTCAACCCTGTAACAAAAAGAACTCCATCAAGCTCCAGGAATCCTCCATACTCTAGTTAGAATCTAACCCTTCCAACCCCATGCACAGCTCGTGCCATACTACCTTCATTTACCACCTGTCGGTCATGACCTGTCTCTGTGATAATTAGGAATACTTGCCAGATTCCCGTCATGTGGCAAGAGGCTCCACTTGTAACGTTCCCGACCATCAACCTCTGCCGGGTAACGCTACCAAAACGACCTTATCTTATGAATTTATATGCATGCATATCTAATGCAAATTAACAGTTACAACATTCTGTTCATGCCACTTACTCATGCAGAAATAACAATAAAACATACTGACAATATATGCATACAAACGACATATTCTAACCATACACAGATTAATGCAGAAATAACAATAAGCCCACACATACAACATATATGATATATCTAGGCATTACTCATCAATTATAACACATGTACAGTTACACAACATACAATCAACATAGATTTAGTACTTATCTTTCAATAGATGACCACCAACTGCATGCAGACCATCCACGAACCTCCCAGCCTTAGACCACGCTGCTCATCACGTTCAGTAGTGGGTCACCCCCGAGCTGAGACTAAACTCCATTGAGCAAGGGATTTTTAGGCTTGGCAAGGGCAACAAGAAAGTCATACGGGTCAACAGGAATGATCATCTCCCAGGGCCAGCTCACATTAACAACCTACAACCTCTCATTCCTCACATGCCCATCCCACCCCAGGAAGTGTGCCCCTTCTCTACTCAACAATACTTCGGCTGCCCCACTTTCCTTCCAGGGCTTCAACAACAAGCCGAACATGAATTCTCCGAGCACTATAGCTGCAGTTGGGCTCCCTCTGGGAAATCACTTCCCCAACAACCTCTCTCACCTGGAGAGAGTTGTTTGCAGGCCTGGCAACTTGCTTCTTCAGTCCACGAGCCTGACAACCCGCCTCTTCAAACCACATGCCTAACAACCTGCTTCTTCATTCCAGCTTCTAAGTCAGTTCCAGTAAGGGCGATGGTAACAACAAAGCTCGGTATAGAACAAACGATGGCAGCGAGACACACTCAGTCAACGAACTGTGTGGGCTGCAACAACCACAGTTAAGACACAACACGACCACAGTTAAGACACAACACGACTGAGGAAGTTACAGGGTGCGTCGGCCTTCACATGAGACAGACAGGGTAACTCAAGTAAGACATCAGGTTCCCAAGGTGCGTGCTAGATGCAGAGGCGATGATGGAAGCAATGGTTCAATGCGTGAATCAATGAGTGAATTGGGAAGGATCGCCCGCTTGCAGAATCGTGAGGGTTGTGAGGAAAACTCTCGACTGGTCAGGACACGAGGATAGCGAAGGAGCACCAGAATGGGAAGCGAACCCCCAAGGAGCTGGCTTTCCCAGCTATAAATGCATGCGCCTAGGTCGACACCTGTCTTCCTGCAGCTACAAGAGTTCCACTTAGCATTCGTTCCCTTTCCCAGGAACTTAGGACAACACCGATCATGTCCACCTTAGCCTTTAGGAAATACTAATAAAATATTATTCCCTTAGAGGTAAGCCCTCTAGCCTAGCACCCAGGCCTAGACACTTAGTCCCCTCCCTTACCCTACCTAGTGGAGCTTAGTCCCTCATAACTCTTTCTTCGTGGTCGGTCTACATGCAACAATGTAATTTTATTAATGATATGTGCATTTACATATACAAAAATCAGGCTCATGGCCTTAAGCATCTAGGTTCTCCGGCCTAATAAACATATAAGTCTTCAGCTTATAGACACTTGGCTCACTAGCCTATAGACATAATTACAATTTAGCAAGGGCTCGGCCTTGGGGTGTTACAATCCCCTCCTGTTATTTTTGCACTGTCCTTAATGCAACTTACTTAAACAACAACAACAACAAGATTTCCAAAATCTTCAAAAAGATGCGGGTATTCTACCCGCATAGCATGATCATCTTCCCATGTTGTGTCCTCAGGATCGTACATGGTCCACTGGACTTTTACAAGCCCTATGGCTCAATTCTGGAGCTTCTTGCTTTTCCAGTCCAGTAAACGCACTGAATCCACTTGAAAAGCGTTTTCCTGCTCTACCTGAATCACATTCCAATCAATAACATGATTAGCATCAAGTACATATTTCTTAAGTAATGACATATGAAATA
This sequence comes from Picea mariana, assembly GCA_032191745.1. Classification (NCBI taxonomy): domain Eukaryota; kingdom Viridiplantae; phylum Streptophyta; class Pinopsida; order Pinales; family Pinaceae; genus Picea; species Picea mariana. The sequence continues at coordinate 20,200 of JASDQU010028913.1, forward strand.
CATTATGTATAGACATGCATATTGGCAATGCAAGCCTATATGCTACTGGACCAATCCTCTCTAGGATTTCAAACAACCCACAATATCGAGCTTCCAACTTTGAACAATTTTCCAACTTTAGGGAGCTTCTGTTGGTTTTCACTCTCAGGAATACATGATCCCCTACTTTAAATTCCATGTGAGTTATGTTCTTATCAACTTAACTTTTCTGCCTGTCTTGGGCAGCCTTCAAATTCTGCTTAATCTTCAGCATTTGTTCTTCCATTTCCTTGAGCAACTCTGGCCCAACCACTGCCCTATAAGCTGAGTTGTCCCAACTTACTGGGGTGTTGCACTTTCTGCCATAAAGTGCTTCAAACAGGCTCATCTTCAGTGATGCTTGATACCCATTGTTGTAGGAAAATTCTACCAAGTGTAGATAATCTTCCCATTTAGATGGTTTGTTCATCACATACATCCTTAGCATGTTCCCTATCACTTGGTTCACCCTTTCTGTCTGCCCATCAGACTTAGGGTGATAAGCAGTGCTGAAGTTCAGATTTGTTCTGAACTCCTTGATTAACCCCTTCCAAAACTTTGAGGTAAACTTTGGGTCTCTGTCAGACACAATTGTCTTGGGTATGCCATGCAAGCGTGCTACTTCCCTCATATAAATATCAACAACACTAGTTACCTTATGAGTAGTCTTCATAGGAATGAAATGGACAGCCTTAATAAGCTTGTCCACCACCACCATGATTGCATCATGCTGTTTGCTTGTTCTGGGCAATCCCGTGATGAAATCCATTGTTACAACTTTCCACTTCCACTCAGGAATGGGTAATGGCTGCAGTAAACCAACTAGGTGTCTATGCTCAATCCTTACCCTTTGACATTCCAAACATTTGGCAATAAAATCAACAATCTCCCTCTTCATGCCTGGTCAATAATATTGGCTTTTGACTGCTGAAATTGGTTTCAGATATCCTGGGTGTCCTGCAAAAGGTGCTTTGTGCTTTTCTTTTAAAATTGCACTTCTCAATTCAGAAGAGTTGGGTACATAAACTCTGTTTCTATACAAGAGGATTCTATCAATTCTCAATTCGTAATCCTCAATTTTCTGCTGCATTTTACCTTGCTGCAATTTTGTTACCAATTCCATGTATTGCAAATCTAATTTTGCAGCCTCCACAATTCTGTCTTTCAAATCTGATTGACACATGCTAATGGCTATAACATACAACTCATGCATTCTTCTACTGAGTGCATCAATCACTTTGTTCTCTTTCCCCTTGATATGCTTTATATCAAAATCATATTCACTGAGAAACTCTAACCATCTGCTTTGCCTAGCATTTAGAGTTGTCTGATCAAATAAATATTTCAAACCATTATGGTCTGTCCTCAGCTCAAACCTCTTTCCCATGAGGTAGTGCCTCCACTTCTTCAAAGCGTGCACTATGGCTGCCAACTCCAAATCATGAGTGGCATAGAGCTTTTCATGCTCCTTCAACTTCCTTGATTCATAACATACAACAAACCCATTTTGACTGAGGATTCCACCAAGTCCTTTGCACGCATCTGTGCAAACTACGAAATCTTCATTCGGATCAACAATCCACAGAATTGGAGCACTAGTTAACAACTGCTTCAATTGCTGGAAGCTTTTTTCACATTTTTTTGTCCATTGAATTTTTTTCCCCTTCCTTTGCAAGGAAGTGATGGGGTGAGCTATTCTTGAAAACCCTGCAATGAACCTTCTGTAGTAACCAACTAAACCCATGAAGGATCTGACTTGTGTCACATTCTTAGGTGTTGTTCACCCTTTAATGGCCTCAATCTTTTCAGGGTCCACTGCTATCCCTTCTTCAGATATGATATGTCCCAAGTAGTGAATTCTGTTTTGATAAAATGAGCACTTGCTCAATTTGGCATACAACTGATGCTCCCTTAGCACTTGCAACACCATCCTCAAATGATTCTCATGCTCTTCCTCTGACTTGGAATATACGAGGATGTCATCCAGAAAGACAATGACAAACTTGTCCAAATATTCCCGGAAAACGCCATTCATTAAACACATGGAAACATCTGGTGCATTTGACAACACAAATGGCACTACTATGAACTCATAATGACCATACCTTGTCCTAAAGGCGGTCTTGCTGATATCTTCATCTTTAATCCTTACCTGGTGGCATCCTGACCTGAGATTTATCTTTGAAAATATCTTTGCATCCTTCAATTGATCGAAGAGATCATCAATCCTTGGTAAGGGATACTTGTTCTTTATAGTCACTTTATTCAACTGTCTGAAGTCGATGCACAATCTCAATGTCCCATCTTTTTTCTTCATGAACAAGACTGGGCACCCCAAGGTGACACACTTGGGCGTATATACCCCTTCTTCAGAAGTTCTTCAAGCTGCATTTTCAACTCCTTCAGCTTTGCATTTGCCACTCCAGGCAGTAGATTTATGGAGAAATCAATCTCTCTCTTTGGGGGTAGTCCTGGTACCTCCTTGAACACATCTTCAAAATCTTCTAGGATTGCATGATCCTTCAGATTTAACACCTTATCCTTAGATGCTTCTTCTATATGAGCTGCAAATATTTGACAGCCTTTTCTGTAACATTTCCTCAACTGCATTGCTGAAATTTCTCTGATAGCCACTGCCCTAGGAATTCCTTGGATTGTTCTCTGATTTCCTTCCTCATCTAGGCAAGTGAATGCTTTTTTATGACAGTCCAGGATAGCATGATGTTGGTCCAACCAATCCATGCCAATTAGGCAGTCATAATAACCTAAAGGAAATATGTTCAAATCTGCCCTTGTGCTTAGTCCATTCATGTCTATAAGACATGTCTTAACCATCTCATTAGCTTTTCTTTTGGCTTCAGTAGCCAGCTGCACCAACCAAGATTTTCCATGCTTGTTTCTTGGCAAATGCAAACTTTCCACCATCTTAGGATCTATATAACTATGGCTAGCTCCTGAATCAATTCAAATAGTAATGGTTTGGTTGTTGATCATACCTTCCATTTCAATCATATGTGACTAATACTCCACTTGCTTGTTGTCTAGGGCTGCATAGATCCTTGGTACATTTCTGCCCATCTCCCCCACAGTTTCAGCTCGCTGAACATTATGAACGAATCTAACTTTGTCACTTCTGTGAGGACAATCTCTAAACCCATGATCACTTTTACAACCCCAACATTGAATAGGTGGTTGCCTTGGCCTTTGACCACCTGTCTCAATCATTTTGGGTTCTCTAGAAGTTGGTTGTCCCTGAGGATTATTTTTGAAGAATGGTGTCTTAAATCCCTTCTTCCTCTGATCCATCTTGAATTTCTTCTTGTCTTCCCAATCTTTTTGGAAAGTTGGCCTTGCTTTTTGCTGATCATATAGGCACTTAGCTTGCCTTATGGTTTCCTCCAATGTTTTGGGATCATCATATTGTATTTTGTCACTGATGAATGGTGGCAAACCACTCAAATACCTCTGAATCTTGACTGCCTCATCCTTGATGAAAGAGACATACTTCAACAATTCTAAAAACTTTCTTTCATATTCATCTATTGTCATAACTCCCAAGCTTGAGTTCAAAGAACTCTTTCATTTTCTTGTCATAGTACCTTTTAGTCAAGTATTTCTTTTTGAAATACTTCTTGAATTCCCTCCAAGTAACATTTTTCTCCTTAATGTGCTGCACCTGCACAAGTTGATCCCACCACATGGATGCCTTTCCTTTGAGTTGATAGATGATAATTCTTTCTTCTACATGAGAAGAATAATTATGGAATTGAAAATACTTTCTCATGCCCAACAACCATGTCTCTACATCTTCATCCTTCTTGTGCTCCCCATCAAACGTAGGATGTTTGATTTTGTTCATTTCCCCTCGTAGCTCATCCTCCCTAGACCTCTTATGCTTCCTAAAAGGGGATGGACTTGAACTGCCTCTTATTGGAATGTCTCGGGGAGTGTTGGTGATGTTTGCTATCACTTTTTGTTCTTCTATGACTTCCTGATTTACTGGAGCCACTCTCCTTATCCAATTTCTTTTCTATTCTTTCCAGGCTCTGCATCAACTTAATGTTGAATTCTCCCTAGCTTTCATGAGCTTTTTGTTATCTGCCCGGTGAATTTGAACATCTTTCTGCAACTTCTTAATAATTTTCATCATGTTCCCTTTTTTATCTACCTCTTCTCCATGCCCATTGGAGTTTGATCCTTCAACTCCCAAATGGACATCCATTCCTCTAGCTTCATTATTTGAATTGAAAGCATCCCATGCCTCCTCCATTTCTCTGCACTGTGGAACAATTCGATTTGGTTCTGACAATTGTTAATTCTGCAAAATGTGCAGTCAACCGAATTTTTATCAGACTAATAGACTTTAAAAGTTTTCTAGAATAAACCAATCTGTTTCAACAAAAGCAATATCAGATTCCATTTTCGGCGGGTCTTGGTCGGTCAAGAACCCCTAGGGCATCTATTTCTAAGTCCAGCTTTGTTCTGCAACAATTTCCGGGTGCTAACCCCTTTTCTCCATCCCTTGGTTCACATGTGACCACGACTGTGATCCAATGCTAATGGTTTGGGTGCTTATCCGAAGCCTTGAAAACATCAGGCTCCCGAGCTTCAGAGGTTTCCCCCTTTTCCACACCTCACCACATCATCGAACAACAGACTGACAACGTGCGAAGAACGGTGGATCTATGGTCCACATTCCTTGCTCGGATCTAAGGTGGATCGGAGCTTCGGGGACTCCGGCTTCAGCGGTTTCCAAATCACTTTCCAACAAATCTCTCGGAGTGTCGAATTGGCGAACTTCGCGAAGTAGGGTGGATCAATAGTCCACGACTTCCCAGCATCCAACGACTGTAGAACTCCCGACTTCGAAGCTCCAGGACTTTGGAGATTCGAAGTTTTGGGACTTCGAAGGATTTCACATCTGCACATCCCAAAAATCTCGAACCGTTAATCTCCAAACACTTCCACGTCACCCCCGGTGACATCATTACGTCCCGTCACCTCGACGCTACAAAACTTCGGGGATTTCCTCGTCCCCTTCCATCATGAACCTTTTCTTCCAGTGTGTCAAGTCTTTGGACTTCACAATTTGGCGCCACACGTCCACTATGACCATCAGGGGCCCCACTTTCCATGCTCGAGAGGAGGCCCACGTGGCGAAATATTAGAACAGACACGTGGCCCACTCAGACAGGTGACACATGTCACATTCTATCAGGTATTTCAATCATCAAAAGGTTCTTAACTCACTAACACATGGCACACATCCCATGTGTCCACGTCATTTTGAGTGACGTCAGTAAACCACATCACTTCGAAACTTCGAGCCTCGACATGATTTTTTTTTTTTCACTTCCACACTCAATTCTTCCGAACTTCGAACTCCCAAACTTCCTTACCCTCCGGGGTGCACATAGTACAACTGTCATCATATAGGAGTGTGGCACGTGCCCCCCACGTGTCAGATTGCTTTTGGTCCAACAAGGTTGTCAAAAGTACCATTCTGACTGACACGTGGCAGGACTAAGGAAATCCACGTCACCTTGGGTGATGTCATCATGCCACGTCACTTCAAGATTTCGGGCTTTGAGAGATTTCACCTTAGCACACCCCGTTTCTCTCGAACGTCGAATTCCCGAACAAGCCGATCTTTTGACACGCATCTCCTTCGACGAACGGTCTGGACTGTCTCCAAACTTCGGGACTTCGGAGCTTGGGGTTAGGAGATTCCACACTAGCACACTCCAATTCTCCCAAACGCCGAACTCCGAACTCTTTGATCTATGGACACGTGTCTCTTTTAACGAACGATCCAGATTAACTTCGGACTTTGGGAGTTTGCGCCTTAGCACACCCCGTTTCTCCCGAACGCCGAATTCTCGAACAAGCTAATCTTCTGATATGCGTCTCCTTCGACGAATGGTCCGGATTGTCTCCGGACTTCGGGACTTCGGAACTTCGGGCTTCGACCCCTCTTGCTCTTATAACCCATAACTTTCGTCGAAGTCGCGAAGTCCAAATGACTTGGGGTTAACCTTCCTGCACCTTTCTCCAGATCTGACAGTTGTGAAGGATCCTCATCCTCCCGAACAGATCCTATGACCCAACACCACGAATGTTGTTATTTCTTTCTTTGTGGCCATTTCTTAAAATTGTTACACCTCCCATGTTTTCAAACACAATCCAAGTATTCTTTCAACCCCCTTCTGGTACTCTGTACCTCAAAATTCTCTGGAGTTTCTACATCGAATTTCTCATTCGTGGCCCATCCAGGTTTCGGGTAGAAACCATGGGCTCTGAACTTGAGTTTTGTCCATTTCGACAACAATTCTTTTCTAAAACTTTTGCTTCAGCTTCCAGTAACATGGCCCATTTAAGCTCAGTGTTGAAACCATGGCTCTGATACCATTTTGTAACGTCCCCAGCCATCAACTTCTGCCGGGCAACGCTACCAAAACAACCTTATCTTATGAATTTATATGCATGTATATCTAATGCAAATTAACAATTACAACAGTTTGCTCATGCCACTTATTCATGCAGAAATAACAATAAAACATACTGACAATATATGCATACAGACGACATATTCTAACCATACACAGATTAATGCAAAAATAACAATAAGCCTACACATACAACATATATGATATATCTAGGCATTACTCATCAATTATAACACATGTATAGTTACACAACATACAATCAACAAAGATTTAATACTTATCTTTCAATAAATGACCACCAACTGCGTACAGACCTTCCACAAACCTCCCAGCCTTAGACCATGTTGCTCATCACGCTCAAAAATGGGTCACCCCCAAGCTGGGACTAAACTCCACTGGGCAAGGGATTCCTAGGCTTGGCAAAAGGGCAACATGAAAGTCGCAGAGGTCAACCATGTTGATTTTTCAATAAGCAAGTTTAAGCATGAAGTTCATTCCATTTTTAGCATTTCACTTAACCATAACAAATAATGTTGCAGCAACCAAGATCACAAGAAGAAACACCATGCAGAAGAACACAAGAAGTATCCCGGGAAACCCTTCTCAGCAAGGGAAGAAAACCTAGCCAAAATCCTTTGCTATATTCTTCAAGAGAAAGACCGTCACCACCAATGAAACCTAGCATACAAGAGGGTGCTCAAACCCTATAAAACTAGCGCCCAAGAGAGGTGCGTACTTTTCCCAAGAAGGTGTACTTGCTGAAATTTCCAAACTCACATGAAAGATATGATTCCTCAATGGGGAATTTACTTTTACTTATACTAGACTGAACCTGTCAACATAAGTGTTTATTGGCACAACATGGCCGACCTCACTAGTTCACAATATAATTAATATTAACCAAATTAATTATCTTTTACATTAATTATTAATCACATAAGGTGGGGTCGACCTGTACCCTTTACATTACAATTAGGGTCACGGGTAAGGTTGACTCTTGAACAATATAGCAAGGGATCTTATACACCCACTAGTGCTCATCCACTAAGGGCACATCCATAGGGATGTCCATATCTCTGGCTCACTGCATTACACAGAATAACCACTTCTTCACTAGTGCTCAACCACTAGGGTCACGTTCACCTGTGCTCGTCCATAGACACATCCACTCAACATATCTTCTTTCTCACTGCATTACACATGAGAGTCATTTGGAGTTTCTCATTAACCCTCTGCTAAGAGGAGGATAATACATCATCTTCATTTCTATTCTCATGACGATGCTCCCAGCGCTTTGAGATTTCACATGTTCACCTTGTGATCAACCACAAACATGTCCAACTCTGCAGATCTCCTTTCCCACTGTGTTACACATGAAAATCATTTGGAGCTCTTCTCAACTCTTTGTAAGGAGGAGGTCTTCTCTACGTTCCAGCTCTGTCTCATATAGGAACCACACACCCCTCTTAGGGGCTTTTTCTCAGGTTTGTAATCTGGAGAATGTCTATAGCTGCAATTATCAACAAACAAAAGGATTATCTCCCAGGGCTAGCTCACACTAACAACCTATAGCCTTTCATTCCCCACATGCCCATCCCACCCCAGGAAGTGTGCCCCTTCTCTGCTCAACAGTCCTTTGGCTGCCCCACTTCCCTTCCAGGGCTTCAACAACARGTCARACAAGAATTCTCCGAGCACTATAGTTGCAGTTGGGCTCCCTTTGGGAAATCACTTCCCCAACAACCTCTCTCACCTAGAGAGAGTTGCTTGCAAGCTTGACAACCTGCTTCTTCAGTGCACAGGCCTGACAACCCGCCTCTTCAAACCACAGRGCTGACAACTTGCTTCTTCATTCCAACTTCTAAGTTAGTTCCAGTAAGGGCGATGGMAACAACAAAGCTTGGTATAGAACAACCGATGGCAACAACAAAGCTTGGTATAGAACAACCGATGGCAACAAGCCACACTCAGTCAAGGAACTGCGTGGGATGCAACAACCACAGTTAAGACACAACACGGCTCAGGCAATTACAGGGTGCGTCGGGCTTCACATGAGACACACGGGGTAACTCAAGTAAGATGACAGGTTCCCAAGGTGCGTGCTAGATGCAGAGGCGACGATGGAAGCCATGGTTCAATGCGTGAATCGGTGGGTGAATCGGGAAGGATCACTCGCTTGCAGAGTTGTGAGGGTTGTGAGGAAAACACCCGAATGGTCAGGACGCGAGGACGACGAAGGAGCACCAGAATGGGAAGCGAACCCCCAATGAGCTGGCTTTCCCAGCTATAACTGCATGCGCCCAGGTTGACACCTGTCTTCCTGCAGCTGCATGAGTTCCACTTAACACTCGTTCCCTTTCCCGGGAACTTAGGACAACACCGATCATGTCCACCTTAGCCTTTAGGAAATAATAATAAAATATTATTCCCTTAGAGGTAAGCCCTCTAGCTTAGCCCCTAGGC
>JASDQU010028914.1:0-28518 GCA_032191745.1 Picea mariana
TAGTAATTCTTGAGATCCTCAGTTGATCCCAATTCATTTTCTTCATCATCGAGACCTCTCCTAGTCTCCGGTTCACATATCTGAACCATTTCTTCTTCTGGTCCATTGAGGTTTTCAGCATACCTCAACCATATTTTTAACAGCCTCCGCTGCCCTTTGACCATCAACTCCTTGATTGGCCATTTTTCTTTCGGCTTCCTCATGGGCCATTCACGCATCCATATCGACCTCCTATCCTGCCACATCCGTAGTTCAAGCTTCTCTATATCTGCCCTTAATTCATAGAGCTCTTTATCCATTTCTGCAAGCTTTTCTTCCTTTCTCTTCTTCCCAACATGCCTATGGTCTTCAGTAACCATGGTGCTATCCCTATCTACTCTCCTAGAAAACCTGCTGCTGTCACTCCGCCCTAAGAGTGTTACCAGCTCCATCCTACAGTCCTCCCTGACTTCTTTCTTGATTGCTACCTACCTCCAAACAATCGCCAGAGAGTCTCCAACGCTCTGTCTTCCTTTACCTTCTCGCTTCACCTGAAATCTACAAGTGAAGTCCCCGCCCTGATACCACTTGATGTGTATCAGAGTGCTCTTTACCTCTTCCTCTCTTGCCTGAAATATACAAGAAAGACTCAGGCTCTGATACCACTTGATGCAGTAAGATACACAACCACCACCTCGTCGCGCTCTCCTGCTCACATGATCGTTCTCATTCACTCATTCATGAGCCAGATTAGCTCTTCTGATTCCCTACTGGAATCCCTGATGAAAACCTGATCCACATGTCCTTTCTTCAACCACACGGCTCTCTGCACTCAACCGTGATTTTCCCCGACTTAGTTTCGGGTTTCGGAGTTTCTTCCTTTCTGATGTCGAGAGCTCCTGTTCCCGCGATCTCTCGAACTCCGACAAATAGATTTATCGATGCGCCTTTTACGTGCCTTAGCCCCTCCTGGCTATGCCCTGGTCCATGTGATCGCTTTCCATAAGACCGCAGCCTTATATTCCTTCCGTCGGGGTTTCGGACTTTCAAGTGTCGAATTGCACTTGTCCTCAGGATCCGCGATCCGTCGAATCCCGACGTGCTCTTTACGCACTAGATCTCCTGGCTAGGCTCCTAGCCCATATGACCATTATCCCTGTGATTGTAGTCTTACCTCTTGTCGGGGTTTTTGGCTTCAAAATCCCGATGCACTCCAATTTTCATTAGCCCTCCAGGCTAGAATTTTGGTCCATGTGACCTCCTCTATATGACGTAGTCATACCTCCCATCGGGGTTTTGAGCTTTCCAATGTCGAAATACATATGCCCTCAGGATTCACAATCCCTCGAATCCCGACTCTCCGCTATGCTGACAGCTGGCTCCCACAATGGCGCTTCTCTCCTTATCGGGGTTTCGGACTTTGCGATTCCAAAATGCATAAACACCTCGTCACCAGGATTCCCGATATCTCAATGACCCAAACGCTGATAGACGACTTCCTGTCGGGACTTTCCCCGATGGCTCTGATTGCTGCCATGCGTCCCTTCCAGATGGACGGTCCCAATTACTCCTCGTGTTTTCGAGACTTTTGATGTCCCGACTTTCACGACCTTAGGAACTCCGATTTCTTGAGCGCCAATATTCTGACTCTCTTCGGATTTTTGACACCTGTCTCCCCAAACAGACAGCTTAGATTATATTGGGGTTTTCACTATGGACTTCCCCGATAACCTGTCCACGGGAATGTCGATATTTCGACTCCCGACGCCTAGATCTCCACCACGTGTCTCCACTAACGGGAGGTCCAGATCCTTCCCGGTGTTTCGAGACTTGAAATGTCCTGACTTTCTCGACCTCGAGAATTCCGATATCCCGAACGTCTATATCCCGATGGCTACGCCTCTCATTAGGATTTTACCTCTGCTTATGAGAGTTTAACTCCCATGCAACTCCTGACAGATCCGATGGCTGTCGGGTATTTGGACCAAGATCCGACGGTCCAGATCTCTTCTTCTGTGCACACTCTAGAGACTAAACTCCGAGCATCTTCTCCCGATCCAATGGCTGACGAGATTCTGTGTGAACATCCGACGGTCCACAATATTCTCTTCTATGTGCTTCTCCTGACGCCTTCCTGGATGTGAAAATCAACAGTCTAGATCTCTTTTCTCCAGCCGATCTGATGGCTGTCGTTTCTCCTCCTGAGCTTCTGCGCACTTTCTTCCTGCCTTGGAAGAATTCCAAGTTTCCAAAGGCCTCAACCTTTTCTCCTCCTTTTCCTCTGCGAACTCCTCGACTCTGAGCTTCACCGTGCGTATGAAAACGTTGTCCCTCCTGAGCTTTGTTCCTTTTGAATCCTTGTAGGATTCTTCAACTCCTGCACCTTTGTAGAGTCTTCACATGCACACAAATGATGCTATCCATCCTGAGCTTCTCAAACACTTCGACCCCTAAGGGATTTTGTCTTCCTTCCTTTCTCCCTCGGATGGAGAAATATGGATGCCCTCTTGGCTATCCTTTTGCCTCAAGCAACTCCTTGCTGAGCCTTTCAGGGTGTTCAGTAACCCTGTGAAGATCCTTTAGTGTATTCTTCCCTCAATTACAAAACTCAAATAGTTCTCTTCTTTTCTTGTGTCTGTCTGCACACTTACTCGATGCCCACCTGGCAGAGTATCTTCTCAGAACTTCCAGCAGTTCTGTTTCCTTTTGTGCATGTATGCACCCGCTCAATGCCCACCTGGTAGAGCTCTCAGAATCCTCAGTGATTCTGGTTCTTCTCTGAACTCACAGCAGAGTCCTTCTTCTGTGCACTCCTTGCACTGGCTCAATGCCCACCTGGCAGAGCTTCACAGAATCCTCAGTGATTCTGGTTCCTTTTGTCTGAATTCACAACAGAGTTCTTCCAACTGCACCTTGTGCATATGCTCAATGCCCACCTGGTAGAGCTTCACAGAACTCCTCAGAGATTTTGTCTGCAACTGTGTCTTCTCCCACACAGCCTTGTCTCCAAGGTGTTCAGCAACCTTGAGGTCTTCCGTGAGTTGTTGATTTTATCACTTGTGCCGCAACACGTCTTTGTATGAACCTGCAGAATTCATAAGTGCAACCTCTGTGCACGGCTCTCAGAACCCGTAGTGTTCTGTCACACCCTCCTAGTATGAAGCCTTAAAGACCTTTACCTAAAATCCAACACACTCCTGCAAATGCACAACTACAATGTACATCTACAACATAAAAGAAAACTCACAGACATTCACATAACACATAATTCATGCAGGAAAAACTACTCTGTTTATATTAAAATGGAAAATGCCTATTTATACAAGGTGTTCCTGAGCATGGCCTGTAAAAAGGTCTCGACTCTTCTCTTCTTCTCTCTACTCACAGATTCTCTACTATCTCACAACTCCTCTTCTTCCTCGACTTCTTCTTTTTTCCAAAATGAGATACTCAAAATCTCTTTTACTTGAGGGGGCTCTTCGAGCGCTTCCCTCCAATCTACCTACCCTATTCAATTACGTTGAATGGGCTGTCTAGTCCACTATCTAGATCTAGATCTTAGCCATACAAACATTAATGGCCAATCTACTTACGCCCGCACAAAGGCACGGCTTCTATGGCTCACCAGCCTACAACATTTAATTACATTCAATTCAGATTTAAATGAGGACTGCGCCTCTCTCTTCATCTTTGAATGCATGCACTCGACCTAGCTGGCTGGCTAGCTGGCTGACGTGGAGAGATGCTCCTGCATCAGATTAAAATCGAAATCTACAAACTTTTGAATTTCATGTTTTTTTTTTTCTTCTCACAACATTGAAAATAACTTAAAAAAACTAAAAGGTGATTAAATATTTTGGATTTGAATGGGGAATTTCATATTAGAATATATAATCAAATACAATTAAATAGTTTCTTACATTAGGTTTTCATACAATATCTTCAACCTCATAGTTTACTTTAGAAAGGATGAAGAAAACATTAATTTGTTTATCAAAATAATGGAGAAAGTATTCTTTATATCATGAACCCTATTCTATATAGATGTTTTTTAATATCAACATGGAATACCATGCCTTTTGAATCATATGTTGATCTATATAATTTCTTCAATCCTTGGTATGAACCTCCCCATCCATAATGATCACTATTACATTTGGGGTCAAAATGTAACATTTATACAATGCAAATTCAATGTTTACACTTCAAACTTGGGTCTTTCAAGAAAATCATCTCATTTTAATCTATGGTAGGCTTCACATAATTTTAAAGACATTTATATATCGATTTCCTCAACTAGAAACATCACTAAACCTACATTTCAACATGTTGATAAGTTGGCATGTGTATGTTTTTTATCTCTTTGGAGACATCAATATAATGACATCTTGAAGTGTTGTTAAAATGATGGATTGTTCCACCTTCATAGTGTTTGAATTGGACATGAGATTAATGTTTTCTTAATCAAATTGATATTCTGGTACGTCAATATATTAATGAAAAAGAAATTGAAATGATGTCTAAGCATTGATATATCGACACCAAAACAATTGAAAAGATGTTTATGGGAGAATATTATTATGAAACCTCTTTCTCATAGCTTTGCAAATCTACCCTCTGAAAAAAATTGCTAGAGATGCAAAGGAGTGTTACTTGGAGTATTGAATTTGACATGGACAATGATGGAAATTCTATGTTGTAGTAGCCCAACAACATTGAAGGTTATTGGTTCATCAACATTTCCAAGCTATTACAACCATGAATTATAACCATTTCTTGTATTGAAGTCAAGACCACAGGAAACACTATTCCATACCATTAATACAAGTCATTTTCAAGAGGTTGAACACAAAATTGTAAGATGAGGTTGAATTAGAAAAATTCATAAGGAAATAAACATAATTACCTTAGGAACTTATCAGAAAACTTGTTTCCACATTCATCATCTATTTTCATTTTCTAAAAGAATCAAATGTCAAGTGCATTACAATAACTTATATCTCAATTTTAGTCATTTCACTATGTACTACATTAGTGAATTCATATAACGTATGAGAATAAATCTAGGTAGATTCAACATCAATCCATTCATCTCATCTCAATAAATCTTAGTAGAAGAAAAAATATATTTAAAGGATGAGACATTAATGCCAATATAATTCTAATTACCTACTAAATGGAAGAAAGTAAAAAATCATCATATTTTTGGGCACACCAATGTATAAAATACTGATAGGTGAAAACAATAGAGAACTTGTAAATGATGCTTAGACACTTGAAAATTCACTCTAAAATGGTTTCATAAAGTAATATATAAAGAAGGAATGAAACAACATTGATATACATGTTGATATACACATTTATATTTCATTACATCGGTGTTGGTATACATGGATATTTCCTTTGCAACAATCTCATTGTCACACTTCCATTTTAACGTCCCCAACCATCCAGGCTGAGCCACCCCACACAAAAAATTTCTCTAATAACATTTTAATAATTATCATTCCCTACATATGCAATGAATGTGCAGTTCTAACATTATATATTACATGCATACAATTCTATACATTTTCAGCAAACATAATTAACATAAACATACATACTATTAAAAATAATAATACACATAAAAGAGAAATTATATTTTAATTAAAATCACTAATTGACTGCAGACCTCAGACATTCCTCCCAACCATAGACTCTAATGCTCATGCACTTTCAATAGCATGTCACCCTTGAAATGGGGCTATGAATCCACCATGGAAAAGGCTCCATACACCAAACTAAGGTCTAACAAAAAACACATGAAAGAAAACGCCTAGGTGCCAACTCCAACAATAGTTCCCAACTCACAACCTCTCATTCCCCACAACATGTCCCACCCCAGGAAGTGTACCCCTTCTCTACTCAACAGTCCTTTGGTTGTCCCACATCCCTTCCAGGGCTTCAACAACATGTCGGCTAGGAATTTTCAGAGCTCTATAACACTTAGAACACATGGATGCCCTAAGTTTTATAGCACACACTAGGCCAAATCACAGGGAAAAATACTCTTAGAATGTCTCTCACCTAAAAAGAATGCTCCACAGGACTGATAACCTGCTCCTTCAACCCAAACCACCAAGCATTTACTAGGTAACCTTCAAATTCACATCTCTCTCAGCAAAGGTATGGATGATGGAATCCCATGATTAAGTGAATTATGGAATGAATGAATGAGAAATACATTAATTCCCAAGATTATATTTGCATGTTCATAGCTTGACACTTGTCACTCTAGAAACTTCCTTTGACTCTAATTGGTAATTTTTTCCACTCCCTTAGGAACTTAGGATAAAAACATAATAAATATTATGACTTAGGAATAATATTATTTTATTCATTGGCTTAATCCCATTGACTTAGCCCCTTTTCTGAAACCCTTAGCTCCCTTTCCCTCTCATCGAGTCTTAGCCCCCCATAATCTTTCATCTAACTTGGTTTGCAACAATGATGTGGTTTATTGATATAATCAAGTGTGATTATATATTACATTTGTTAGGATTGGTGGCCTTTCAATGCATAGGTTCCCTGGCCCAAATCACATATGAAATATGGCCTTAAAACATATATACAGATGCACTTTGGCCCAAAACATCCTCTCTCACCTGCCTATAAGTTATATGTACATTTACAATTGGGGTTCATATTAGGGATATTACATTCCCCTCCCCATTATTTATGCATTGTCCTTAGTGCATTATATACACATGTACAAAAAAGATCTTCAAAAAACTCGAAAAATATGTGGGTACTTGTCACATCCCCAGCCTCCCAAGCTGAGCTATGCCACACACTTCTTCCAAAATATCCTTGGATACCAATCTGTAATGTACCCAGTCTCCCAACTGAGTCCCATTCGCACCTTGTAAATGTTTCTTGTTACCATCACTTACAACATGATATGATACCAAACTGTAACATCCCCAACACACTACTAGGCCATGCTACTCCAAAACTCCACTGCGCATATTATGTACTAAACTCCAGTCTGTGCAGTATAACTTGAATTAAGGTGCTCAACCTCGATTAGAATCACACCACACTAGATTTCACCTTTTAACACAACTTTAAGAATTGAAAGTAACTCAAACAACTGCGGGAAAGAAAATCGAACACATATTGTTACTATGCACATGTCCATTCTGGAGTCATTACCAAATATGTCCTACTTTTTCATGTAGACTTATTCCCTATGTGCATAAGTAACTCAAACCTATGATGTACACATAGTGTTCTCTACGCACATGGATATTTAACTTCTTCTCGAAGGCTCATAACCCAAAATTATAAGGTTAACTCAACATGAAAGAATATCATCAACTGACATACCCATGCAAAACTACAATGATGACTACCAACACCACACTTACATGTGAAAGCAATATTAAACATAATAACAACAAAGACTTATGTGCGACAATATACAAGAATTAACCCATATCAAACATAGATAAACAAGCATGCAGTAAACAAGATAAGCACATAAGAACACTTATCTTTTAAGAAAGTCACCAACTACGCACAGAACTCAGACGTTCCTCCTAGAAATAAACTTTGTTTCTGATAAGATTTCAACAATAGGTCACCTCCAATATGGGGCTTAACTACACCAGGGAAATATGGTTCCTAGCGACAAGATAAGGTATGATTCTCAACCTAATTTCTCAATCCTAGGTGCTTGTTGTTGCAAATAGCCTACATTCCCTCATTCCCCATGCACCTTTCACACCCAAGGAAGTGTGCCCCTTCGTCTTCCCCCCTTCCCTTCCAAGGTTACTAGCAACCTGCCGAACATGAAGTCTCTGAGCCCTGCAATTAATGCTCAACACTCCAGTGAAAAATTCTCAACAAAACTCTCACCTGTAGAGTATGCTCACTGCTTTGACAACCCACTTCTCAACAACCAATATCTCACCCAAAGAGACTAATCATGGGCCTGACAACCCATCTCTTCGATAGTAAACTCTAATTACATACCCACAAATCCTTACAAGTTTGTCTATGCAGATAAGGTAACAATCATCCTCACTTCATAACCAACCTCCTTTTGCACACCAACAAGTGAATAATGAATAATTCCTCAATCTCCCAAAAATGCACTAACGGCAACAATATATATTGCATGCCTTCAAATTGGCATATGTCAGCTTCAAAATTAGCTTAAGACACTTGGTGACTTGTTCCCTACCATAGAAAACTTAGGATAAAATAATTATCCAACATTACACTTTTCCAAAAATATTATAAAATATTCCCCTAAGACTTAAGTCCCACCCCCTTTTCCCTTTTTCTGGTGGATTCAGTCCCCCATCTCTTTTCGTCTGATTCTATCTACAACAATGTAATATTATAATAATAATTGTGATTACATTTACATGGATAGGTGCACTAGCCTATCTGCGTCTCGATTCACTAGTCTCATAATCACACAGGCTCTTCGATGTCAATACATATATAACTATATACATACATGTATATAACTCATCTATGTGTGCATTTCCATGCCATTCCTGCACAGTTACCCAAGTGTGCACAACACTATGAAATGTGTGCACTTATCCAAGTGTGCATTACACTTTGAAATGTGCACACCCTATCTTTGATACAATACTTCGCGCACTACTCAGGTGCACACAACATCAAAACCTAGTGACAATGACTCACCAAACTAAATTTACATTTACATTTACATTTACAATTGATACCATGACTCACCAACCTATATGTACACTTAAAAAGGGTTTCATACTAGGGACATTACATTCTCCTCCCCCATATTTATGCATTGTCCTCAGTGCACCATTTACACATTTACATACAAAATTTTCAAAAATTTTCAAAAAGATGAGGATACTCTACCCACATATAATCCTCATGCTCCTAGGTTGCATCCTCGGGACCGTACTAGGTCCATTGAGCCTTTACCATCTCCATGGCTCAATTCTAGAGTTGCTTGACTTTCCAATACAATATGCAAACTGGTCGCACTTGAAAATATTCTTCTGGCTCCACCTGAATCACATTCCAATCAATAATATGATTAACATTAGGTACACACTTTTTAAGTAAGGAAAAATGGAATACATTATGAATACTCAAGGATGCAGGTAGAGCCAACATATATGCGACTGGACCAATCCACTCTATTATTTCAAATGGCCCACAATATCATGATGCTAGCTTAGATAAATTATCCAACTTCAGGGAACTTCAACTTGATTTTAATTTTAGGAACACATGGTAAACCACTTTAAATTATCTATGATTTTGGCCTTTATCTACCAATTTTTCTTCCTATCTTGGGTATCCTTTATATTTTTCCTTATCTTTACCATTTGCTCTTCCATTTCCTGAAGTATCTTTGGCCCAACTACTACACAGTCTGCTGGGTTATCCCAACTCACAGGTGTGTTGCACCTTCTACCATACAATTCTTCAAATGGAATCATCTTTAAAGATGTTTGATATCCATTATTGTAAGTGAACTCTACCAAATGCAAGTAGTCTTCCCGTTTTGATGGCTTATCCATCACATACATCCTTAGCATATCTTTTATTACTTGATTTACCCTCTCTGTTTGTCCATCTATCTCAGGGTGATATGATGTTTTAAAGTTCAGACTTGTCCCAATTCCTTTAAATAATCCCTTCCAAAAAACTGAAGTGAACTTGGGATCTCTGTCAGACACAATTTCCTTAGGCACACTGTGCAATTTAGAAATTTCTCGCATGTATATTTCAAAAATATTATCTTCCTTGTAAGTTGACTTCACTGGAACAAAATGGGCAACTTTAGTAAGATTTTCCACCACCATCATAATAGAATCATGTTGCTTAGCTGTCCTAGGAAACTTATTTATGAATTCCATGGTTACAACTTCCCACTTCCACTTAGGAATGGGAAAAGGATGTAGTATACCAGTTGGATGTTTGTGCTCAACCTTGAACTTTTGAAATTTGAGACATATGACAATAAAAACAACAACTTCCTTTTTCATACCTGGTCAATAGTATTACTTCTTGTCTATGACAATTGTCTTCTGGTAACCAGGATGTTCCACATAAGGAAACTTATTCATTTCTGACAATAACATAGTTTTTAGCTCTTGATCATTTGGCACATAGAATCTATGTCTATACATGAGGATCCCATCCTCTCTCAAATCATAACCTTCAATTTGTTTTTGCGACATACCCTTCTGTAAAGTCTCCTTTATGTCCACATAGCACGGATTTGATTCGGAAACTTCTAAGATTCTATCACACAAATCAAATTTATACATGTTAATGGTTGTAGCATGCATCTCATGCACCTTCCTACTAAGTGAATCAACCACCTTGTTCTCTTTTCCTCTAATATGATTTATGTCAAAGTCATACTCACTAAGGAACTCTAACCACCTATTTTTCCTGGCATTCAAACTTGGTTGTCTAAACAGATACTTCATACCACAATGGTCTATTCTAAGCTCAAATATTTTACCCATAAGATAATGCTGCCACATCTTCAAGGCATGCACTATGGCTTCCAATTCCAAGTCATGAGTGGCATATAGCCTTTCATTCTATTTTAAATTTCTTGATTAATAGAATACCACATGCACATTCCGACTAAGGATTCCATCGAGCCCTTCCTTGCATGCATCCATGCACACAACGAAGTCTACATCCAGATCAACAATTCTCAAAATTGGCGCACTTGTTAACAAAGTCTTCAAGTGCTAAAAAGTCTTTGCACGATCCAGACTCCTTTCAAATCAAACACCTTTCTTTTGCAAAGATGTAATTGGATGCACAATATATGAGAAGCCTTCAATAAAAAATTTGTAATACCCTTCCAGTCCCATAAAGAATATCACTTTGTGAAATTTCTTGGTGTCATCCATTCCTCAATGGATTTTATTTTCATTGGGTCCACATCTATTCCTTCCTCAGTAATAATATGACCCAAATAGTGAATTTATCGATGATCAAATGAACACTTGCTCAGCTTTGCATAAATATGATGCTCCCTCAATACCTACAGTACCACCCTCAAGTGTTTCTCATGTTCTTCTTCAAACATTGAGTAAATAAGTATGTCATTCGGAAATACAATGGTAAACTTATCTAAATAACTTCTGAAAACTCCATTAATCAAACACATGAAAACAACTGGTGCATTCAACAACCCAAATGGCATCACTATAAACTTGTAATGACCATACATTGTTCTTAAGGTAGTATTACTGATGTCTTCTTCCTTAATTCTCACTTGGTGATATCCAGATCTGAGATCAAGCTTAGAAAATATCTAAACACCTCGCAACCGATCAAAGAGGTCATCTATCCTTGGAAAAGGATACTTGTTATTTATTGTTACCTTGTTCAACTGCCTAAAGTCGATATAAAGTATTAGTGTACCATCCTTCTTCTTCACAAACAAAACTGGTGCACCCCAAGGTGACACACTTGGGGGTATATACCCTTTCTTCATAATCTCTTCAAGTTGTATATTCACATCCTTCAATTATAGAGTACTCATCCTATAAGGAGTCTTGGATACAATAGCTTCTCCCAACATCAGATATATAGAGAAATCAATATCTCTTTTTGGTGGCCAAAAGTGTACTTTTGATAATCACTATCTCCATCCCAGTCAGAGTCAGTGAAGTTGACCAACAAATATGAACTTCAAAAATGGTGGATACCAAAATAGATGGTACCCCTAAGATAGTGAAAAAATTGTTTGACTACTTTCTAGTGACTTTCTCAGGGATCCTGCATAAACCGAGAAACCACACTAACAACATTGGAAATTCCAAGTTGACTGTGAGTAAGATAAATGATATTGTTGACCAATTGTTGATAGAGGGTAGCATCAACTTGGAGAGTTTGATAAGTTTTATTCAACTTAAATCCATATTGAAAAGGAGTAGCATAGGGATGACAATCTACCATCTTAAAATGTGTCAAAAGATACATTACATATTTATATTAATAAATGAAAAAACCATCAGATGATGGTAATACTTAAAGACCAAAAAAATATTGCAGAATGCCAAGATCTATCTTGTCAAAGGATCCAACAGGTTGCTTCTTAAATCCAAGAATGAGATCAGTGTTATTCCCAGTTATGACAATGTAATCAACATATACAACAATAATCAAAGTGTGTCCATGAGCATGGTGTACATATAAGTTGTGATCATATTCATAATGTTTGAAACCAAGTCGAAGAAAGAAATTGTCAATATTAGCATACCAAGCTCTACGACCTTTCTTCAAACTATAAAAAGACTTCTTGAGTTGACAAACCAAGGAATAATATATCAAAAAACTAGGAGGTTGTTCCATGAAAATGTCTTCAGATAGTTCACCATTAAGAAAGGAACTCTTCACATCCATTTGATGGATCTTCCATCCAAATTGAGCAATAAGAGAAGAAGCAGACAAACATATTTCATCTTTGGAACATGGGAAAATATATTAGTGTATTAAATGCCTTCTTGTTGAGAAACTTCCTTCACAACCAAGCGATCTTTATGACTCTCAACAACACCTTCAAAGGTAAATTTGGTCATGCAGACCTGTTATCCCCATTTTATGGATAACTAAGGAGATGATGTCTCGAGGCCCTTAGGTTCCAAATATGGAGTGACGAGAGACTACATGACCAGTAGTACCCTTTTTTACATATGGAAAACCCACTCAACACCACATATGGTCAGAGGTTTACAGATGGTATCCAACACACCAGTTAGCTACCATAAGGTAGTGGGCCTTGCTCCATGAGGCACAAGTCAGTATTATGGCGAGCATCATTTCAATACCTAATCCATTTGATTATGTTGTATCTTATATTGCTCTATATTTCATGATATGTGTTTGGACATTATGCCTTTTTCCCTACTTCACCTTGGTGGTTGACATTGTGCCCTAGTAAGCAGTCTTCTTTGGGAATGGGTTTGCTAATGGGAAATCCCTTAATGAGCCATCTTACCATTCTCGAACATACTTACCATTTTCCATCATTATTCCCCTCCATTTCCTTATCTCTTGGGATTTTAGGGTGTATTGAACCAAGAAGGGGTTGTCCCTCATTCTATGGGAAGAAGGGGCTAAAGGCCCAAAGGGGTTGGTGTTGTGTAAAATATTAAATCCACATATAAACCTTCCATATGCTTCACCAAGGGATCACCCAAGAAAGAAATAAAACACTTATATTTGAATAAAGGGGACCCAAAATATAATAATAAAAATGCTTAAAAGGTTATTTGAAGGATAGGAGGTCCCATCATGAGTCGACCTATCATGTCCATGGATATCTAGTGGTATGACATTTTCATCATCTGGTCACCAAAATAGGGCAATGAATCTTAGTTGCATGGATAAGAGAAAGGGGGTCCCATCATGATCCAACCTTCTAATTTCTATTAGGTATTTGTGGGTGACAATGCCACCACCTAGTCACCATGACAAGGCAGTGACCTTCAATCTCTCCTTATGCTATTATGAAAGAAAAATATAAAGAAATAAAGATAAAATGAAAATGATGGTCTTGGAAAAAGTGCATTGCAGACGAATGTACCACACACCATCAACAAAGGCACCCATGAATGAGACACTACGACCCCTAGTATGTCATGATCCCTATGCCCATTAAGTTTTGACACAATCCACCTCATACACTTTACATGGCTTAGAGATGAACATCTTGGAGGCTCTCCTTGACCTAGGGAAATATCTAACCAATAGGACACCTCCTGAACCCTCCCATACTTAAGCCTCACAAGTCGCATAGTGTCTTTGATTTGTTAATTGTTTGGTATGGTGATATTTGACGCACATGCTTGGATGGATTATTTATTTATTGTATTAACTTATCATGATGGTATGACTTGGCATCCTTAGAGGGCGTGTTCATTTGTCTTTGCAGGACCTATTTGGTGAAAATTTTTGGGAGAAAAAGCCTGGATTGGGATTCCATGGGGATACAATCCCACAGTTCGGATGTCAAGGGCCCACATGCCAGATGAGAGAAATATGACTTGGACAGCCTTGATGATGACTTGGATGACCTAGCCTATCCATTGCTTTCCAAACAATTTTCCTAGGAGGGGAAAAACGTCCCACTTTTGAGCTTGACGTCATGAACTTGGGGGCTAGGGCATGGTGGTGAGGTGCCACTCTTTGACATATTGACGTTTTGAGGATAAGAGAGTCCTCACAATGGTATGGATTCCTAGATTCTTGAAACCTGGCCTTTGGAGGCCCTTCCATGCTTCTCCATCACCAACGACCTCCTCAAAGTGGCAAAACGTCCCCTAAAGGGGTGACATCCTCCTAAATTAGGGTTTAATTTGTGCAAAAGATAAAATTTTAAGTGAATATTTTAATATTACTTTGTTCAGGGGGAAATATTATGGTTGTTGACCCCTAATCTTGTGTTTTACTCCTTATTTTGTGGACAATCTATGTTAGCTAAATTTTGTATAAATAAAGATCATAAGATCTCATTTTAAACACAACTCTCTCTCTTGTGAGAGAATTGGTCTGATATGTTTTCCCCCCTTGGCTCTTTTATCTCTTGTGCACTTGTATTATGGTTATTTTATGAATTCTTGATGGAGGAGGCCTAGTGCTATATTTGGATGATGCTTTCTAGCTCTTGTGGTTATTTATCTTGGCATTTCTCTTGATCTTGGTATGGTTTTCTACTATTTTGCTATCATTTTTTCAAGTTAAAGTATTTGTATGCTAAGATCTAGGTAGGAATTATAAGGGAATACACCCCCACCATATATTTCATCATTTTATTGCTTCATCTCATTGATTAAGGGTTTCTAAGAGAAGTATAAGGGAATAGACCCTCTTAGCTTAAACCCTAGCTTAGGGAAACTTTTCTTGGGGAGTAAAAGGGATTACACCCCCAAGGAGGTAGCTTCTCTAAGCTCCTTGTGACTCCATTAACCCAATATTAAAGGAACTAATCATACTCTTTTTTCATTGGATATATAAAATCGTTTCCTCAAGAAACACAATCTTTGACCTTTTGAAAGTTCTCTTACTTGAAGTTGATTTATCTCATTGAGAGAAGTTTCCCCCATTAGGGCATCCCATCTCTCCAAAAACTCTAGTTTATGTTACAAACTTTAACCTAAAGCCATTAGGGCTGCATAACCCTAGCTATTAACACTCTCATAACTCTTAATCTAACCCTAGACTAGCTCTCTAACTTTCCTTATTTACTCCACTAACTAGGGCACATATTTTGAGGTAGTTCTTGGAAAATTTTCATGTTTAATTTTGTTGTGTTTCACCATTGAATGATACATACATAAGGCTGTAATTTTATGCATAAAGCACTTGTTACAAAAACCATATAATCTACCTCCTTAAGTGCATTTTTTCAACCTATGTTTATTGTTAAACTTACTATTGATTTACTTAACCAGTCTAGATATTTACATGCTTATTTTATATTTTTTACTTACTCATATAAGATGATATATACTTCTGCAAATTAGGTACAAAAAGATTAACTTGCTGATACAACTAATATATATCATAGCAAGGTGTGTTTTCTTGTGTCTCGGGTAGGTACAATCATCCAGAGAAGTACTATACATGTGGGGTTGCCATTACTTGACTTGCAAGGAATCTATCCCTATCCTTTCATTCCACTTAGAATTGAACTCTAGGGGATTCATTTTCACTTCCCTCCATCTCCATCTCAATCCCCCTAGGGTCACTAGGATCACCTCCCTAGAGTGACCTAGTCACCCTTGAAGTGCGAGACCTACATCGAGGTGACATTGAGTGTAGTATTCTTAAGTTGTAGCACTTGTTTCGTGGTTGGTTCGGGATTTTCCCAACCTACAACTTGTGTTATAAAATTTTAGTGGTGCTACCAGGGAAGGTTTTGAATCTTCTTCATACCCTAACGACACTTTGGTAATATATCCCAAAGCCTTTCCCTTAGCTTTCCTGGGAATTCCACCCAAGGGATGTTCCCTTTCCCTTTTCCTTGATGCACTTATCTTGAATTTTATTTGGCGACTCCACCTTCCATGAACCCACTTTCCCTCTTCCCCCCTTCCCATCCTTTGATGAGAACTAATGTCATCTGGGAACTCCATTGAGGCTCTACCCTAGGTGATGGAACCATTGATTCTCGGGACTTACCATGGGAATTCCATAAGGTGTATCCTTCTCTTGACATTGAGAATTTCCATGGATATCCAAATCATTGTCCAATAGAATGGAGAGCAAGTTGCCCCTAATTTCATGGTGATTTGGTTCTAGAAGTCACCCATGTGGCCAATTATATGAAGTATGTTTCAAGCCTATATGTGCTAATGAAAATTTTTGTGTCTTCATTGGAATCAAGTCAAAAGGATTGGCTTGCACACTTATGTGATCCAAAGAGTATCCCTTCTTATACAAAACTCATTGAAGAATTTCTTAAGCATTATCGTCCAGCTACTCAGAGTTTGGAAGATTCTTTTCAAGATCTCAAACAAATTTTTTGCAGAGAAGGTTTTTCGATCAATGATGAGACAATAGATGAAGAGTTGCTCGAAGAACATACTCATGAAAACAAGATTGAAGAAGATCCTGATGAATAAAATCTGTATGAGACATTTGATGAAGAAGAAGTGATCATATCTTCCCTTCCATTTGACGAATACATCCAGGCCTTTGTTCCTCCCCCACATCCAGAAGAGAACATGATAAGTGATAATCCATTTGAAGATCTTGATGACACCTTATTCTGTGAATTTGGAAGTGAAGAGTTGTTATAGGAAGCCTTGGATGCAACATATTTCTAAAAAAGGGCACATGAAGCACTCTACATTAATAATCAAGCCTTTTGTGATGAAGAGGCGATGGAGGAGCATTCCCATGAAGAGAAAAAATAATCTTTATGAAGCGTAACATGTTGAGGAATCATTTTCTTTGCTCCTTCTTGATAAGCATGAGGTTGTTCAAACTTGTCTTCCTCCTGCACATAAGGATGAAGAAACAATTATCCTCAATGATACAAATGATCTTGTGCAATACCCCTTCAACATGGTCGATTTATACATTGATGATTTCATACAGGTTGAGATATGTAAATGGGATGTGAGTTGCTTCAGTATTAATAGAGATCCCATTTATGAAATTGAGGGCAATCTTTCTCAAGAAGAGGAGGTTGATTTTGGCATCCTGGTGATGATATAGTTACATTTTTGTTCCGCCCCTTCAAGGATGACTTTCCACAACATACTCAGAGTGATCTTTGGTCATCCTATGTTGCATACTCTTTTGAGAATGAATATTTGTTTTATTAGGAATTTCAACAATTGTGCTCATATTTTGAGGAATACCAAGACATGGCCACCTCAAAGTAGTAAGCGGTTCATTCTTCAAAGCATAAGTATTTTCATCTTGGATATTCCCATGAAAATTCACAGGGGAAGAGGTGATGTTTTTCTACATTGGAGACTATTCCTTACCTCTTACCCTCTTCTCCAAGAAATCATGTAGTATTTTTTTGATCTCTCATCTCCTCTCATCCCTCGACAAGCAATGAATCTTTATGAGCCAATGAAGATGAGCCTTTGTCTACATATAGTATACCCCTTTAGATATGGATTGACCATTCTTGTGTCTACACTTTCAGGCGGGATGAAAAAGATTATGGTTTCTCTTTTCAGCAGGATTTCCTCCCTCCCACCCATCTCCATGAGTTTTGTTTCATGATTGATTATATGTCTATTTATGCTCATGATTACTATGTGCTGGAATTATTTTTTTTTTTTCAAATAACTAAGCACATGGGGAAATGTCTTCATTCGATGATCAGGTGGTTGCTCTGGTTGTACGATTTCACCTGACACCTTCGGGACTTTATCTTTAGGATCCCAGGACCCCAAGTAAGTAGGTAAGTCATTTTTATCCCCTGCATTTGCATCTTGATTTCTCATATTATTTTAGATGCATTTCATTCTCATTTTTTTTTCTACTTGCATATTGATTTCATGCCTGGTTTAGAATTTTTTGAAAAAATTTCAAAATTTTCTTTTTCTATCTTAGTTGGTTTGGATTATGATAATATGAGAAAAAGGATGAGCAGGCCATCCTGAAATTGAAAATTTTATGTTTCCTTGCAGGAACATATCTACTAGGAGATGTTGCAGTTCTCATGCACTCTACGATGAGCACATGTCCCCAAGTAGGAGCTAGATGTTATCCCCATTTTGTGGATAACTAAGGAGATGATGTCTTGAGGCCCACAGGTTGCAGACATGGAGTTTCATGAGACTACATGACCAACAATACCCTTTTGCACAGATGGAAAAACCACTCTCCACCACAAATGGTCACATGTTTACAGATGGCATCCACCACACCATTTGGCTTCCAAAAGGAAGTGGGCCTTGCTCCATGAGGAATAAGTCAGTATTATGGTGAGGATCATTTCAATACCTAATCCATTTGATTATGTTGTATCTTAAATTGATCTAGATTTCATTATATGTGCTTGGACAATATGCCTTTTTCCCTACTTCACCTTGGTCTTTGACATTATGCAAACCCATTCTTTTAGAATGGGTTTGCTACTGGGAAATCCCTTAATTAGCCATCGTGCCATTCTCGGCCATAATTACCATTTTCCATCATTATTACCCTTCATTTCCTTATCTCTTGGGATTTTAGGGTGTATTGACCCAAGAAGGGGTTGTCCCTCATTCTATGGGAAGAAGGGGCTAAATTCCCAGTGGGGTTGGTGTTGGGTTAAATATTAAATCCATATATAAGCCTTCCAGATGCTTCGCCCAGAGATCACCCAATAAAGAAATAAAACACTTATCTTTGAATAAAGGGGACCCACAATATAATAATAAAAATGGTTAAAAGGTTAGTTGAAGGATAGGAGGTCCCATCACGAGTCGACCTATCATGTCCATGGATATCTAGTGGTATGACATTGTCATCATATTGTCACCAAAACATGGCAATGAATCTTAGTTGCATGGCTAAGAGAAAGGGGGTCCCATCACGAGCCAACCTTCCAATTTCCATTAGGTATTTGTGGGTGACATTGCCACCACCTGGTCACCATGCCAGGGAAATGACCTTCAATCTCTCCTTATGCTATTATGAAAGAAAAATATAAAGAAATAAAGATAAAGGGAAAATGATGGGCTTGGAAAAAGTGCATTGCGGATGAAGGTACCACACACCCTCTACAAAGGCACCCATGAATGAGACACTATGACCCCTAGTATGGCATAATCCCTATTCCCCTTGAGTTTTGACCCCATACACTTCACAAAATTTACATGGCTTAGAGAGGAACATCTTTGAGGCTCTCCTTGACCTAGGGAAATATCTAACCAATAGGACACCTCATTGACCGTTCCATACTTAAGCCTGAAAAGTCACATAGTGTCTTTGAGATGTTAATTGTTTGATATGGTGATATTTGATGCACATAATTGGATGGATTATTTATTGAATGGATTAAATTATCATGATGTTATGCCTTGATATCCTTGGAGGGCATGTTCATTTTTCTTTGCAGGACCTAGTTGGTGGACAATTTTGGGAGAACAAGCCTGGATTGGGCTTCCATGAGGCTACAAGCCCATAGGTCGGATGTCGGGGGACCACATGCCATATGAGAGAGAGAGATGACTTGGAAAGCCTTGATGATAACTTAGATGACCTAGCCCATCCATTTCTTTCCAGACAAATTTTCCAGGAGGGGAAAACATCCCACTTTTGAGCTTGACGTCATGAACTTGGGGGCTAGGGCATGGTGGTGAGGTGCCACTCTTTGACACATGGATGTTTTGAGGAGAAGAGAGTATTCACCATGGTATGAATGACTAGATTATTGAAACATGGCCTTTTTTGGCCCTTCCATGCTTCTCCAACACCAACGACCTCCTAAAAGTGGCAAAACGTCCCTTAAAGGGATGACGTCCTCCTAAATTAGGGTTTAATTTATGAAAAAGATAAAATTTTAAGTGAATTGTTTAATATTACTTTGTTAAGGGGGAAATATTAGGGTTGTTGACCCCTAATATTGTGTTTTACTCCTTATTTTGTTGACAAGCTATGTTAGATAAATTATGTATAAATAGAGATCATAAGATCTCATTTTAAACATAACTTTCTCTCTTGTGAGAGACTTGGTCTGAAATTTTCGGCCGCCTTGGCTCTTTTATCTCTTGTGCACTTGTATTATGGCTATTTTATGAATGATTGATGGAGGATGCCTAGCAATAAATTTTGATGATGCTTTCTAGCTCTTGTGGTGACTTATCTTGGCATTTCTCTTGATCTTGGTATGTATTTCTACTATTTATCTATCATTTTTTCAAGTTCAAGTATTGTTATGCTAAGAGCTAGGTGGGAAGTATAAGGGAATACACTACCACCATAGATTTTATCATTTTATTGCTTCATATCATTTATTAAGGGTTTACTAAGAGAATTATTAGGGAATACACCCTCTTAGCTTAAACCCTAGCTTGACGAAACTTGCCTTGGGGAGTAAAAGGGCTTACACCCATGTTGACCAAAATTTGGTCACCTATATATTCCCACTCCTGAAATAATAATAAAAAAACGATATTGGAAGATGAATATTTTTGAACTATTATATGTTCAATTCATATCCCTCGGTATCAGCTTTGCTATGCATTTCACAAAATCAAAATCAGAGTCTTCATGACCAAGATACACATATTTCTGTCCAGAAGTCCAATGGAGGTATTACAAGAAGAAATATGAAAAATGTTCTAAGTGACATGCTCTCTCCTCTGCTTTCCCTTCTCCCCTCTCATTTTATACCGAGTTATATTTCCCATTGACTCATTACTTTCATATTCCCCTTACCATTTTCCACTCTTAGCCTTTTTTCCTTTTTCCTTTCCACATTCACGTTCACATTCATTTCCCTCTTTCTTTATTTTCCCATTTATTTTTATTTTCCTTTCCATTTTCATTATCCCATTTTTCCATTTATTTCCTTTTCCCTTTTTTCCTTTTCCAAATTTCACCTAATTCCTTTATTTCCCATATATTTCTTTTGATTTTCATATTTTCCATATTTCACGTGACCCATTATATACTTTCCAGACTTAGTCTTATTTAATATGGCTTACCGCGGGTTCATGGGTTGGTGATATTTCCCAAAAGTATGTTTTATCTTTGGTACCCTCACAATGCACCTTGACTTCCGCCACCTTCATAATGCACACAACTCTTTTACTACTCTTTACTATGTAGCTCCTCCAACACTTAGCCAAATATATGAGTTACCGCAGGTTTACATTTCCTATCCTAAGTTCTATGAGGAACATCTCCAGGTGACACATGGCACTTTATTAACCATTAGAATGGTGCCACATGGAAACTAATTAATGGAGACACATGGAAACATATAAGAAGTGACACATGGCATAATTTTATTGGATGACATATGGCAACTTCTTATTGGTAGATTGTTGGCCTACCAAGTGATGACATGTGTCAACATTTGGTTGGGTGCTTCATCATTTCTGACTAGGCATATTGGTGGATGACTGGGCATGCAAATTATTATTATATTCAACAATTTTCTAAGGGTCAAATCCTCCAAGCTCTGGAGTCTCTTCTCTTCTTTATTTATTGTCAAGTGTATGTTACACTTAACATTATATACCATTAAGACTCTTTTATTCTCGTACATGTGGGATAATATTAATGAAGAAAATTCGAATTTCAATAGCAGAGGTCGAAATTAAATTAAGGGTCCACATTTACCAATCAAACTTGATCGACGGTGGCTAAGTCATGATCTTGCAAAGGCTATATCCTGAGCTCCGGGTGTCAAAATCGTGCAAAATCTATACTGATGGAAATTTATTTCGACATAGAAGATGTTGGTACAAGTTTAAAATGTTTAAAGTTGATACATTTTTCTCAGAAATTAAAATATCAGTGAGATGCATTTTTAATGAGCCTGCGTGACAACTCAACTTCACGAGCTCATATCTTGAGATTCGAGTGAAGGATTTGGGAGAAATTTATATCGTTGGAAAGATGATACGATGAAGAGAACATCAGAGGTGGTTCACATGGTTAAAAATTTGGTTTTCACTTCCACAAAATTAAATTACAATCATCCTATTTTAGTGGGAAATTAATTAAATTGTGAAAATAAAGTTTAATTAAAACTTTTATTAAAAAAAGAGAGGGACCCATTTTCAATATACATATATTAATGATGTGAGTTCATTAATGAGGACTTAATGAGGTGTTAATTAAAGAGAATGTTTCAAGAAGAAACTTGTATGAGAATTTCTAGAAGGTAGAAACCCTAACTGCTCAAGTAGTTAGAAAATCTCTCCTTAAAAAGAGAAGAGAGGCTTCATCAAAGAGTCCAAGAATTAGTATTGTCAAAGGGGAAGGGAAAATGATAAGAGGAATAAGAAGGTATAGACATGGATACACAATCAAACTTCTGATCAAAATACAGAAATCTCCATCTTCTTCATTTTGTTTTTTAATTCTTCTACACCATTTCTCATAGTTTTATGCTTGAATCTCAGAGTTGGGCACAGGGCTGAGTTGTTGAGTGTTCTTATATTATTACAAGATCTTTTCTTATATGATCATGGAGTATTTTCAACCACCTATATGGTTGTCAAATCTTTTGTAATGAATAACATCATTCATAAATAAAACTCCACAAAGAATTCCTTCAGGGTTGATCTTGACTGTGCTTTGTAACCAAGAGTTTTGAATACAAAGTATTTGAGGTTGACCTATCAAATTCTCTTTTGACCTTGGTTGAAGTACTCTGTTAAAATTCAGATTATGTGTGATGTTAATCACACTTTAATTCTGATGTTGAAGCCCTCCTTCAATATTTTCTTTTGTTTCACATAAATATTGTGCTCATGTTATTGAAGAACCATTTTATTTCATAATCTCAAGAAATAAATATTTAGGGTTTGCTTTCTAGCACTCTCCTAATCCAAGATATCACATATATATCATTTAGTCCAAGAGGAGTACCACCTCTCTAAAAATTAAGGGGGACTAATGTCCTCGTGAGGTTGTTGTTTCAGTCCTGATGGATTCAAGCGTCAACAACCCCCAAGGGGGTAGCTTCTCTAATCTATTTTTGACTCCATTAAACTAATAGTAAAGGCAGTAATTGTACTCCTTTTGCATTGGATATATAAAATCGTTGCCTTAGGAAACACAATCTTTGACCTTTTGAAAGTTATCTTGCTTGAAGTTGATTTATCTCATTGAAAGGAGTTTTCCCCTACTAGGGCGTCCCCTCTCTCCCAAAACTCTAATTTTTGTTAGAAAATTTAACCTATAGCCATTAGGGCTGCATAACCCTATCTATTAACACTCTCATAACTCTTAATCTAACCCTAGACTAGCTCTCTAACTTTCCTCATTCACTCCACTATCCGGGGCACAAATTTTGAGGTAGTTATTAGCAAATTTTCATGGTTAATTTTGTTGTTGTTCGACACTAAATCCTATAGCCATAAAGATGCAATTTTTATTAGAAAACACTTGTTAAAACAACCATCTAATCTACCTCGTTAAGTGCCTTTTTTCAGCCTATGTTTATAGTTAAAACTACTGTTGATTTACTTAAGTAGTCTAGATATTTACATGCTGATTTTAGATGTTTTTAATGCTGATATAAGCTGATATATACTTCTACAAATTAGGGAAATAAATCTTAACTTTATGATCCGACTAATATATATCATTGCAAGGTGTGTTTTCTTGTGTCTCAGGAAGGTACAATCATCTGTAGAAATACTATACATGTGGGGCAGCCATTACTTGAATTGAAAGGTATCTCTCCCTATCCTTTCATTCCACTTAGACTTGACCTCTAGGGGATTAATTTTCACTTCCCTCCATCTCCATCTCAATCCCCCTAGAGTCAACGATATCACCTCCTTAGAGTGACCTAGTCACCCTTAAAGTGAGGGACCTACATTGAGGTGACATTTGGTGTAGGATTCCTAAGTTGTAGCACTTGTTCCTTGGTTGGTTCAGGATTTTACCAACCTACAACTTGCACTATAACAAGACCCATCAACACTTCACAACATTATTTTCTTATGGTCGAGGAACTAATTCCCAAGTGCGATTCTTTGACAAAGAATCTATTTATTTATACATGGCATGCTACCATTCAAGTTGACATTGGGAATCTAAATAGGTAACATGATTAGAAGTTTCAAGTACATGAGTCAACAATGCAATGATAGCATGTTTCTTTTGACTGCAAGTTTGTTAGCATGAAGATATATCACATACATTAGGACTAGTAGCTTCAGTGGTCTTTGCAAACAAGAAAGGGGTGAACTATTTTTCACTGTAGATGTTCAATCAAAAGTCAAAACAATTTCATTCGACAGAGATGAAGGACCAGTCGAAATGGATATTGATGAACCAATCGAATTGGAGGTCGACAATCGATTCTAAATAGAAGTAGAGTTTGAATGTCTAGTCAAGGAACTGAAAAATGGAGCAGGAGAACTAGAATCGAAAAAAAAATCAAGGTGATCATCTTGTAACAATCCAAAGGATGCATTCAACAAATTGATGGCAGGATACTTCTCATCAAACCATACATTTTTTTCTAATAATGATTTGTTTTTTGACTGGATCAAATCATTGATAGACTTTATACTCTTAATAGTATCCCATCATGATGTAATAATGACTCTTTGCATCCAACTTATTTATTCAATGATCATAATATGAGCCTAAACAACACATCCAAACACATGGAGGTGGTTGGCTGAGGAATTATTTCCACACCATTTTTCTACTACAGTCACCAAAGGAACAACTAGAGTTGAGATGTGATTGTGTAGATAGTTTGCACAATAGACAAATTTAGTCCATAAGTGATTAGGAAAATATTTGTCCTGCAAAAGTCATCTAGCCATTTCGACAAATGTCTTATTCTTGCATTCTGCAACATCAGTATGCTGAGGTGTATGAGGAATTGACCATTTCTATTCAATACCAGATCAAACCAGGTATTCTTCAAAGGGTCAATTAACATAATCACCACCATTGCATGATCTCATGAACTTGATGGGTCAACCACATTGATTTTCAACAAAGGCTCTAAATTCTTTGAGATTTTCAAAGACAAGATTAATATTCTTCATAAAATAAATCCAATTGAAATGCGAGAGATCAATAATGAAGGTCAATATATACCTTGAACCTTCTAGGGAAGGTATATTTATGCAACATAGATCACTATGAATCGACTCAAGGAGGTTGTGTTCCCACCATGCTTTTCCAAATTCAAAAGGTGACTGATGATTATTGTCAAGCACACATCCTTTATAAACTATAACAGGGGGGAATTCAAGTAAACCAACAACCATATTCTGAGTTTCCATCAATTGTAGACTTCAAAAATTTAGGTGTCCGAGTCATTCATTCCAAATTTGAATTCGTTCATTAGTGTGAAAATGAATCTCCCACAATATATAGATCATGATGACCCCTACAACATCATCCTTCTTTACATCAATACCAAAATTTTCCTAATCATCTCACATTCTTCGTATACTACCACAGTCCTTTACTCTCTAGTAGGGTTTCCATGTCTAGTGCCCATATTGCATAATTTAATCTATTCATAATTATGGGATTGGTAATCGAATCCATATTTAATATCTAGAAAAATTAGATATATTTCCACAAGTTATAGTCTGCAAATAACTGGACCAGATTCAATCACACAACATATCAAATGCATCCTGATTTGTGGCCAAGAGGCAATCTTTCAAACCATCTGCTTCGATACCATGTTGGGGATTTGGTGTAACCTGATATGAAATAGATAAATAAAATTGTAGATAATCAAAGAGAAATAATTTTTTGAAGATAAAGGGTGGTGTCTAAAGACACCATTATAACACTTAAGCACAATGCATTATGATCATAACATCACAATTCATATTGGACATCTTATAGATAAAAATGATATCGACATGATGATAATGACACATCAGGTCTTCTATTTATAGCTTCAAGATATAACCAACTTCCTTTAAATTGGGAGGATCCTTTCCACATATAACCGTCGGTGGTTGGAGTTGTCTCTGTCAAATACTTGCTGTAAATTCCACTTGGCAAGTATGCTTGAATAAACTATCCATGTGTCCAACATATATTTGATTGCTTAGCTGATCGATCCACCAACTGCCTATCTTTGACTATCGGTTGACTATCCGGCTGGAGAGCTTGTCGTCTACTCGATCGAATGATGTAGATATCTGGTTGGTCACCTAATTGAATGTTTACAGATGTAGGTTGACCACCCAACCAACTAATTCCAGGAGAAGTGTGATGAACCATCTGAACTTGATGTTCCAACATTGTCGATTGTGCTTCTTATGTTGAATTTATAATTTTTTCTTTTCTTTATGTTGGCTACTAAACCATTGCCTTAGGTACTATTGTTTGAATCTAGTGTTGATCAACCACTAGTTATTAGAATTTTAGTTTTATCTACACAAGAGGGTCGACCAATGCTAAAGGAATTGGCTACTGATAGTTTATAGGATGGTTGAAAAAGGCTTCTTCTTTGAGTTATTTTTCCTTTTAGAATCTCTTTTCTTTTCAAACAAATCTGAGCCTTGTTTTATGGATTTTGACATTGTAATTATTGGTTCATTAATATTATAAATAATACTACCATTAATAAAATATCAAATATTCTTTAATAAATGAGAGAAATAACATGCATGAAACCACATGTAAGACAAATTAGCCATAAATAATTCTTCATATTGCTTACATGAAATAAACTAAAGTATCATCAAATTTTTACCAATATTCATTCAACATCTATAAATCATTCAATATAATTCAAAACAATATTGATATTACTAAAAGGCTTGTAGTTAATAATAAGACAGAACAATCCACAGATCAAGTCAAATCCACAAACTTGGTATAAACATTTCTTTGTCTTTGTCCAAGCTTCTCAATTAATTATAGCTTCAAAGTGATTCTTAGCATTGACTATCAAGTTCATCTAAAACCATCCACATCTATTACATGGTTGATTCCCTTATTTATAGAAAAAAATTGTCTTAAAATAACTTCTAGTCTAGCTTAAGTAAAGAAAAAAAAATCAAAGTGGACTAATCCACGTGTATTCTTTTAGTTATCCTTTGGCCACTGTAGGGGGTTTTCCTCATCATATGTGGAACATCGGGTGAACATATACTCACAAGTATGTACATAAGGAAATCAATGTTGATCCATAGGTGCGTTGAGCACCTCCTTCATCTCCATCACACATTGCTTGAATTTTCCCAGCTTGGTGCCCATGAACTGTAGGACCACCAATGCCTTCATGAGGCCTTCCAAAAAATTTCTTACCTTCCCTCTCAAAAAATTTGTTATCTGAAGAAAATAAAACACATACTTCTTGTCTTGATAGATGTGTTGTTTGATTATATAATTGATATCTACAAATTTTCTGGGTGAGCCAAATTCAGGGAGTTGAATATCTCTCATCTTTTCATTTATATTTTTCAAGTTCTTGAGACACTCCTCCCAAATTTCTTTCATATTTTTTTGTGTCTCCACAACTTTCTAGGTCTAGTACTCAACAACTCTCTGTATTCTCACTATGCTATCATCTATCAACATTCTGATTCCATGTTCTTCTTCACCTAAACCGTTTTGGATTTCCTTGACATACTCAAGTTGGGTTAGAGTCTTGTGTGCCTTTTCATACCATCTCAACATGTCTTTGTGTGTCACCAAACATAGTAGAGTCTCCTCTTTGTAACTTATATCCCGAGCCATGAAAATGTCTCTTTCCATCTTGAAATGGTTGTATTCTTCTAGGAATGTAGTTCTCAGAATAATGACTTCGTGAATGGTGATTTTATAGTACTCAGTCTGGTGTCTAAGGTGTTCAAGTTCCCTTCTCATATACTTTACCTCTCTTTCATATTATTTTTCTCTATCTATGGTGGCATCATATATGGACATCCCTACTCCTCGGTAGTGACAACTACAATGCTGTCCAAAGTAAGTTTTCTTTTTATTCTTTTCCTTTTCACCACTAATTGTATTTTCTTATCATATGCTATGGCTTGGGTATCTTCCAGTTCATCAATTGGTTCTGTTATATGTTGGTCACCCCATGATAGTATATTTCCTATGTTGTATGGAGTGTGGAAGTGTTCCATGACATGTTCTTTACTTTTATCTGTGGTTGGTGTACAACCATTGACTTCTCCTCTTCCTCCACTTGCCTCATTCTATTGGCTTTCCTTATGGAAGGTTTCTCTGTACTACTGATTGGTTTTTGCTGGATTACTGAGAGGGGGGGTGAATCAGAAATAACATAATTATAATCCTTTTTCTTCAAATGTTATATCAATGTAGAATTATTATCCAATAATGAGCAGTAAGAAATAAATAATCACACACATACAC
>JASDQU010028915.1:12920-29156 GCA_032191745.1 Picea mariana
TGCATCACATGTTGAATTTCTTCATGCACATGAGCTTCCTCCAACAACATTTGCATGGCACACTGCAATTTTTCATGGGTGAGAGACTCTTCCAATGACCTCTATGTCTCTCATTGAACTTCCTCACGAATATGGGCCTCCTAAAGCAACCTCTCTGTCATGCGTTTCAACTCTTCTCATGCTCTTTCTTCCTCTTTGGCCCTCTATGTGTCGCATAGAAATTGTTTCTGCTAGGTGGCATCAAACTTAGGAGGGGTTTGCACCACCTTTCTTATCTTCCCCTCAGAATTCTGACTTGATATTTCACCATGCTCTAAGTCCATTCTCATCTTTTCTCCACCTTGGGTTATCACCCATACATCTACTTCATCATCCTTTTTCTAATTCTTGTGTAGCTCCAGATGCACCATGTTGCAATGTGCCTTCTTATCTTCCCACTTCATCAATAAGTTGGGGCAATCCTCTGTACCAAACTTAGCATTGTAGCAGTATCCATAGAGAGTGTGAGGTTTGGTACAAAATCATGATATGTGGCCTATTTATCCATAATTAAAACAAGTGGGGGGTCTACCTCCATGACCTCCATATCTGTGTCCATAGCCACCTCTAGGACCTCCATGATAGCCACCTCTCTCAACATCACCATGGTCACCACCTTGTTGTTCCTCTTGAACCAGAAATACATTGTGGGTATGGTATTGCATCAACTAGAGTTATCGACAGTTGTTCACATCATGTCCAATGGACTTGAAGAAATCACAGAATGGAGTATGATGTGTCTTCTTATATTTATCCAATGTTGGGCATCGAGGTGGTATATGTCTCGACTACCTGCAAATTTTGCACCACTCTTCCTGAGGTCCAATCAAAAATGGACTCAGCACACCTCTTTCCATTTAATTTCCCAGTGTGGGACATTCATCAGTATGATTCCCCTCTAATATGCACATTTTTCACCATACGAGCTCGCACACGACTTTTGTCTTTTACATGTCTTGCACTTGCACTGTCAGGTTGGCTAGTTGAGACTCTACCTACGCCAAACCTACTAATCTTTCTCCACATCTGGGTGTAGCCTCCAGGCGCATCGCAATCTCCATCGTTTTAAATTGAGTAGTCACCTTCTACTAGATAAATGGGACTCATATATGGGGAAGCAACCCTGCAATCAACCATTCTTTATGTTTCACATCATGGATCTAGAATGTCATCCTATCTAGAAAAATATTGAAACGTTGGTCATAATCCTACATGGTTTAGCCTGGTTTCTACTTAATATCCTTAATCTCTATAAGACATTGAGAGTTTGACTTAGGATTTTGGAAATCATTAAGAAGATCTATATTGATCTATTTCGGGGACCTAATTTGTCCCATTGGTGTAGCGGCCTTGTACTTCATATACCATGTTATGGTCTTGTCCTTAAATGTGGTCTCCAGATGTGCAATCTTCGATGCCTCATTTGTGATCCTCTTCACAGACCATATCACCTCACAGGTAAACCAATGTTGCTCTACATCATCTCTACCTATTCCAAGAAACACAAGTAACCTCAAGGTACTATCTTGATTCACCATCCTCAATCTCGAGCTATTTCTTTGTTGGGCTTGAGATATGATCACTTTTATGACTGTTATTATACACTTTTGTTGCATGTACATATGTGTTTTTCATATTTTGAAGGAGATTTTTGAAGAATTTTATGTTAAAATGGTATGATCTCCACCAGGTACGTGTGATTCATGTTTAATGTCATTATTGGGTATAATTCATCACATTTTATGATTACCGAGAGCTAATTCATGTTTTTCTGGTGTTACAAGGCAAAAGAGCACCATGTTTCTACTTTCGGCACTCAGTCCAGCACTCCTTCCAACACTCGTTCTGGTACTTGATCCGGCACTCTGTCCAGCACTACGTATTGCACAAAAATGAAGGGCGACTTGGCGGTTATGGTATTGGCAGCCAGTGGTGGGAGAATCGAGAACATGGGTTTTGTTCATGCTTGCCCCCTCCAACTACTGAGCTCCCGACAACTCAGTTTTGGTTGTTTAGATGAGCGATTATTGGCTCGCTCTATTTTATCTGTTAGGGAATCATTTAATGCAAATTGTCGAATTTAGAAGTGGTTCGACCCTCCTGTGGTTGACCACCTGGTATGTAAACATTATAAATACCACCAAGGTGGTCAGATAGTTTCTAAGTAGCAGAAGCATCAGTGTGATAGGTAGAAATACTTTTTTACTCTGTTTTGCCATTTTACATTGCCAGATTATACAAGAACTGTGTTTTTGAGTTTTTATGGTGAATTCATCTTGCTGAGCTCGTGGTGTGCTTTTAGAAATTGACCACGACTTGTTGGGGGGTCCACCAACAGTCTGGTAACTGTCTTTGTGTTTGTTTATGCATTTCATAATTTAGTTGTTCTCTTTATTTTCCTATACATGCATTTTTATTATGTTAATTAGTTTGTTGTTATAATTTAATTGCTTTGACTCTCTTTTGCAGGTTAGTATGATGAATTGTGTTAGCATGCATTAATCTTGTAGTTAGGAACGGATCTACAGATACCTAAACTAACCCCATGTGTAGTTAGATATTAGATTACGTCTTTATTTATGATTTTAAAATCAAGTTTAAAATAGAGTTTTAATTAGAATAGAACAGAGTTTTTAATTGAGCTTTCTTTGACAAGGATTTGATGGATGGATAGGATGAATTTCAGTTTTTAATCATAGCTTGCTTATTTCATTTTTATGTAGAATTGGCTTAGCTACTTGTTGATTAATGTAGTTGTTAGTTTACTTTTTAATGTCATGTTTTAATTTCTATTTTTAAGCATTTTCTTATTGTAGTTTGAACTTTGAATTGTTAGAATAGATGTAGCATAGTTTCAATTTATGTAATTTCCTTTCCTAGAATTAAATTGCAGTTATATTTCTCAGTTAATGATTGAATCTAGTTTTGATTACGTAGTATAGAAGTACAATGATGATCTCGTTATATTTTTTATGGTTAATAAATGAATATGCAGGGTAATTGACGATTGTTTATGTCGCGGTTAAATTCTCATTGGATTGTTTAATCCATACCTTTCACTTTGCTATTGAGATCAGTGTTGAGCTTATACCGCTTGAATTGTCCTTTGTTGTCAAGTGCCATCGAGATATTATCCGACACCGAAGACATTCACACAACCACTAGCATTATATTTGAATTGGCATAGGTTAAAATATAGTTTTCCTGTTTTCATAGTTTAAAGGATAGTTTTCTTGCTTTCATAGGTTAAAAGAATAGTTTTCTGTTTTCATAGATCAGAAAAGATAGTTTCTTGTTTTTTGTAGATTAGAAGATATAGTTTCTTGCTTTCATATATTAGAAGATAGTTTTATTGCTGTTGTAGGGTAGATAGTCTTTGCTTTGATAGATTAGATAGTAGCTTGCTTATTATAGGTTCAAGACTAGTTGTTAGTTCTTCTTGCTTTCAATTAAATAGATTCCCTTTCATGAATTAGAAATAGTTTTGAGTTAAGAACATAGTCCACTTGCCTCTTAGGCTAGATAGTTGTTCAATGAGAATTTTTAATTTGATTACTTGCAGTAGAATTTATCTTAGAGTAGTTAGTTGTCTATTTTCTTACTTGTCTATTTGCTTTAGTAGGTTAGTTAGTTGTCTTTGCTTACTTGTCTACTGCTTTAGTAGGTTAGATAGTTGTATTTGCTTGCCTGTTTATTTGCTTTAGTAGGTTAGTTAGGTGTCTTTGCTTGCTTGTTTATTTATTTTCTTTCATAGGGTAGTTACTCATTGAATATAGGTTGGAAATTTAAAGAAGTTTGATTTTGTCATTTGTTTATTATGCTTAAATAGTTGTTTTTGCTTATTTTTATTAACTTGTTTGCCTCAAGTAGGGTTTTTACTTGTTTGTTTCGAACTATCCATCGATCCTTGGCCCAAAAGTACTTAGGTTACATAGTTTCAATTTGCTTAGTATGGTTTTTTCATTAGATAGATTTGCTTGAGTAGATTAGCCTTAGACTACTATCTTCCTTAGTTAGGTTATACTCCTACCAGCCCTTCTACCTTTGGCATATATTTTGCTACAACTCTAAGTTTACTTATCCCGGGTTGACAATTTAATTGAGGGTTTTTAGTGTGTTTTTAGTGCATATATAACACCCATCATTTTTGGCATCATTGTCAGGGAGTTGTCTTAAGGTAAGAAGTAGTTAGGAAATAGATCATTCCTAGACCTTAGCATTAGATTGGTGGCAGAGGAACTTTAAGACGAGAGGTAAGAACCTGTGCATTTTCTATAGCAGGTTCCCCCAAACCCAATGGTAGTTTTTCCTTTTTTTTGTTTACTTTCATGAATGGACCTAGAGACCCAAAAGGTAGATACATTAAATCTAAATCAAACCTTACAACCAAGGTTCCTTCTGACCTTTTTGGGGGAAGGAACATTCCACTCATAAGTTCCACAGACCAATACCAAAAAACATGAGCTAGCTCAACCCAACGAGCTAAAGTAGTCTCTAAAAGAGACTAAAACGGGGAGCACTATAGAACAAGAAATTGAAGCATCAGTAATAGTGGGACAGGAGGCAAGACCACTAGAGCCTTCCATAAAACCAAACAATACAACCTTTGTTTTCTTACCACCATCAGAAGATCCTAACTTTGTGGATATCATATTTGTATGAACCAAGTTTTATCAAATGACAAGATGAATTCAAAGGTGACCATTAGTTTGGAAGAACTCTCTCAAATCCTAGAAATAGTTGGGATCTCTTCTTTTCAGGAAGAACACATCTTGAAAATAGTCAAGAACTTATCTACCTCTCTAGAAATATTAGAAGAATCAAGGTCCTATCAGCTACAAAATTATTTTCCTTGCCAAAATACGAAGTTGAAAAATTATGGACTACATCTAGTGGAGAGCAATCATTAAGACCTAAGATTGAGGAGTTCTCAACATCCATCTCAGCCGATCCTTTATGTACTTTAGAAATCAATCATCCAAAAGAAGAGGATCTGCATAGCATGATGAAGGAGATCATAGAAATTATTGTTGATGAACATCAAGATTACATTGAAATTTGGCTTCAAGAGGTCATTAGGCCACAATACTATTCTATTCTTCAACACCTTCTGATGCCCAAACAAGTAGGTTGGTTGTTTCTTCATATCCAGGTAATCACTGCAATAAATTTTTCATATATGGATATGAGTATGTTTCTTATCTTGCTCTGCACATGGTTACATTGGAAGAGTTCTTACACTTGAATAGATTTTCCCTTTCTTTGTAGGTAGGGTAGGATAGTAAATAAAAGTTGCATGTTGTTAGTTTAGCTTAGAGTCTAATGCAACCTCATTTTACATTTTATTTTAATAAAAGAACTATGAGATACATGTTCCTATGACTTGATCTCATTGATCTCCTTAGTTTATTATATTTTAGAGTGTGGTTTTTGCAAACAATTTTATAGATCTTTGTGAGCCTTTATATCACCAAGGGTAGACAATTCCAAGGAAATATAAAAGAAGGATTTTCTTCAAAAACATTGTTACACTTGAACCTTGTTGTCTACTAAGCATCAAATGAATAATGACTTGTTGTAGTTAGCCATGTTTTTGCAAATATTTTCATCTTATTGTTCTTAAGGCATTTTAAAAAGAAATTTCTCTTGAAAATCTTCACCACTATATAAGGAACTGATACCTTAACCATCAAGCTTAGAGGTCTCTCGTACAGTTTTCCCAAGAAACCTGAGTAAGTAAGTAAAGTATCTTTATTAAAGAGTAACAAGGAGGTCTGATTAGCAGTTAGTCATGGAAACATCACAATAACTACAAAAGAATAAAGTGAGTTGAGCCTAGACATACCTTTATGTTCTTAAGCGGACGTGATCTCTGTAATTTTATTATATTGTCCGCTTAAGTACCCCCTTACATCGGGACAATCACTAAGTAATATAATGGAAATTCATCCTCTAACATAAATACCACCCCAATTGATAAAAAAAAGAAAGAAAAAGTTGTTTTCAGAGTTGTCCCCCCATCTTCTTGTATAAATCAATCTTATACTAAAATCTTAAAAGATGGAGGGACGGTCTTTGAGGGTGTAAGAGGCTAACCCATTGGGATACTGAACAGGTCTGTTGGCAGCAGGTATCGGCCTGTGGTATGATTAGGTAAGCCCGTCGGAGTATTGAACAAGCTTGTTGGTAGTGGGGCATTCTACCTAGAGAGGATGGTAATCTAACAAAAATAAATAATAAATTTAAACTTGTCCTGATGTACGACATTACTTGCAGATAAAGCTGACATGAAGTATGTATGGTTAAGCTAAGTTTAATGAACTCCATAAAATTTCCATTGGGAACTAACTCTAAGACTATCTTGAAACTCTCTTGCCTACCTATTCTTATCTATATATAGGATCTCTTATCCTATAGGTGGGACCATTCTTTAACTGTCTCGTCAGACCAATCTGTGAAATTTATCTCTACACTTAACAAGCTGTAAATCTTCGTCTATTGGGAGAATGGATTGGTTTCCTATATTTTTTATTGTGGGGTGTCACAATACTTAGGTGTGGGGTACGGGTTCATGAGTTGACAAATGATAACATTGCCTAGAAGAATTAAATCTTTGTAAACATTTATGTGTATTGTTTTCATGATATAGGCTATTACATCAGCAGTCATTTTATTTTCTAAATGCTAATTCCATGTGTGTTATAAACTGTTGTACATCTCCTTAACAGACCACTTAAATGACTTATTGTCGTTACAGACTATTCATTACAGAGTTATGAT
This sequence comes from Picea mariana, assembly GCA_032191745.1. Lineage (NCBI taxonomy): Eukaryota > Viridiplantae > Streptophyta > Pinopsida > Pinales > Pinaceae > Picea > Picea mariana. The sequence continues at coordinate 19,740 of JASDQU010028915.1, forward strand.
TACATGCCTTATAAAATGCGAGATAGAGGAATGGATTGTGTGAGCACGATGGAAAAACAAACAATAATGGAACACTCTTATCTTGCCTCTGCTCCTATTCACTGTATTCATGGTCTCTGGGGAATCAATTTCCTCAGCCACAAATCTCCCAAGAGTTGGAGACTGCTGGTTTAAACACCACCAGTTGCCAAGAGCAACTTATAACAGGGTTTTCAAACCTGAATTTCAGAACATCTCTAGAGCTAAGGGATACTCCAAAGAGTGGATAAAAGAGGAGATAATATAACCCCCCTCTCAAAAAAGTAAAGAACTATTGCTAATTCATGGCACAAGGATGTGCCATATCTTCGGTATGAGGGGAGTTTCCTAAGATAAAAAAACGCTAAGTATTGCCCATTTGTCTAGCAAAACCCATGAGAAGAGGACGTAGGATTTCTGTCAGAATTTTATCATACTGTATTTTTACAATGTCTTGGGATATTATATCAGCAGTTAATTGTATTTGTACGCTAAATTTTATATTGCTGACATCATTGTGTGTTATGAGCTTACTGTGCATTTTTATGTTTATTCTATAGAAGACTTTGTATCCTTAACTGGTTCTTTGTGACAATTACAGGTCAATAACACATTGTTAAACTCACTACAGATCTATGTTACACACCTATGAATAGAGGAACAAGGTTAAGTGGCTCTGTATTAGGCTAGGTATTTAGATCGGTATGGTTTTGATTTGGAGTTTTCTGGATGAGAATCTAGGTCTAGGGAGCTAGGCCAGGGTTTCCAAAATATGAGTTGCAAAGATATAATGGGGCAAGGTAAGTATACTCAGTAGCATTTAGGATTTTTCATTGCATATAGGGTAGATGCAGCGAGTTCAACATGGGAATAATATCATGAATCCAATCATAAGAATAAGTTGTAATGTAACATGACAGTTTCATCCAAAACAGTGAAAATAACTTTGAAACAATCATAGGAAAGCATGGAGTTGGCAACAAATTGTAGCGGAAGAGAAACAAGTTTTGAAGGTATTCCTCGATGAGTTATTTAATGAAAAATTTATGAATGGAAATATTAATATGTCCTCTACACTCTGGAGTCACTAATCCAAGCAAAAATATACATATAACCCCTTCACAATTGTTTTGAAAACAAACTGTCCAAAAGCGCAGCAACTGTGACAAAAGCGCAACAGAAAAATAGGGGTCAAATATGGGGATATAAATTTTTAACCATAACCCATTTTACAAAAATATTATAGATTTTTTTATATAAGGTTGTTATTAAGATAAACCTCTCTCAGTTTTGTGAAATTAATTCTCATGTTCTTGGAATATGTGCCACAACATAATGACTAAAACAGGAAATTAAATTGGAGAATTTGATTTTTTGAGATGGGCCTCTAAGAAAGTTGAATATCTCCCATTATATGCTGCTTGTGTAAATACTGAAGGAGCTTATTATTATTTTGTATGTCCTTAGAAAAAAATTCCTTTGGTTTTCAGAAATTCGTCTTTATTTCGCCAAAAACCTATTTTGAAAATAATGACTAAAACAGGAAATTAAATTGGAACATTTTGTTTTCAGAAATAGGTCTCCAAGAAGGTTGCATATCTCCCAATATATGATACCTATGTAAATCCTAAAAGAGGTTATTTTGATTTGGTATGTCACTAGAAATAAACTCCTTTGGTTTTACAAAATTCATCTTTATATGGTCAAAAACATCTTTTTAAAATGATGACCAAAAACAGAGTCAAAAGCGCATCGTGGTCTTGCAGAACACTTTTTGTGACTTTTCCTGATCCATTTTTTGATGTAGTAGTTCTTGGCCATGTGTCTCTGAAGCTTCATGTCCATGGTGGTTTTTTTCAGGAGCATCTCTAGGTGTTCATTGACTCTTCCAAGACAATACTCTCTGTCCTTTTCAAATCTTACCGCAATGGTGCCTTCAATGTCTTGTTGACATAGTGAAAGTAGATACTCTGTTTTTTAAGCTTTCCATTTTCGATTGTTATCCCACTTTAAATAAAAAATTGAATTTTCCCTTCTACTTTTTAAAGAGCTTGGATAAGATGTCCTCTCAAGTGAGGAATAATGTAACCAACCCCTACAACAGCCTCTTTCACCATGGCCTTATCAAACTTCTTGTTTTAGCTAAATTGGAAAAAAGAGGGGCAAACTTGGGATGCATTCATTTATCAATTTGTAAACCCTCACTTGAAAATCAAGGCTAGAAAAAAGACATCAGATCTAAGGACTATTTCTCCATCCAAAACCCACTCTCTAAGAACTCCAAACCCTCCTCCACAAGCCATTTCTTTACTGGAACAAAAATCCAAGAAGCTTGTTGAAATCCAACCGCAGCCTCAGAGCACAACTGAAGCAACACAAGAGGCATAAGGAAAAGTCTTCACAGCAAGAAGGAGAAGCTTCCAAAGCTGATCCTCCTCAGCAAGATTAGTCATGAGAGGTAATTTTGTTTTGTTTGCAGTGGGAACTACAAAATCTTAAGTGTGGGGGTAATGTTGGGCCCAAGATATGATCACTTTTATGACCGTTATTATACACTTTTGTCGCATGTACATATGTTTTTTTCATATTTTGAAGGAGCTTTTTGAAGAATTTTATGTTAAAACGGTATGATCTCTACCAAGTACATGTGATTCATGTTTAATGCCATTATTGGGTATAATTCATCACGTTTTATGATTACCAAGAGATAATTCACGTTTTTCTGGTGTTACAGGGAAAAAACGCACCACGTTTCTACTTCCGGCACTCAGTCTGGCACTCCTTCCAGTGCTCATTCTGGTACCCAATTCGACACTCTGTCCAACACTGCATATTGCACAAAAATGCAGAGTGACTTGGCGGTTATGGTATTGGCGTCCAGTGATGGGTGAATCGGGAACATGGGTTTTGTTCATGCTTGCCCCCTCCAGCTACTAAGCTCTCGACAACTCAGTTTTGGTTGTTTAGCTGAGCGATTATTGGCTCACTCTGTTTTATCAGTTAAGGCATCATTTAATGCAAATTTCCGAATTTAGAAGTGGTTCGACCCTCCTGTGGTCGACCACTTGGTCTATAAACATTATAAATACCACCGAGGTGGTCAGATAGTTGTTAAGTAGCAGAAGCATCAGTGTTATAGGTAGAAATACGTTTTTACTCTGTTTTTCCATTTTAGATTGCCAGATTATACAAGAACTGCGTTTTTGAGTTTTTTTGGTGAATTTATCTTGCTGAGCATGTGGTGTGATTTTAGAAAGTCACCACGACTTGTTAGGGGGGCCACCAACAGTCTAGTAACTGTCTTTGTGTTTGTTTATGCATTTCATAGTTTAGTTGTTCTCTTTATTTTCCTGTACATGTATTTTTATTATGTTAATTAATTTGTTGTTATAATTTAATTGCTTTGACTCTTTTTTGCAGGTTAATATGATGAATTGTGTTAGCATGCATTAATCTTGTAGTTAAGAAAGGCTTTGCAAATCCCTAGACTAACCCCATGTGTAGTTAGATATTAGATTACATCTTTATTTATGATTTTGAAATCAAGTTTAAAACAGAGTTTTAATTAGAATAGAACAAAGTTTTTATTTGAGCTTTCTTGATTTGATGGATGGATAGGATCAATTGCAGTTTTTAATCATAGCTTGCTTATTTCATTTTTATGTAGAATTGGCTTAGCTACTTGTTGATTAATGTAGTTGTTAGTTAACTTTTTAATGTCATGTTTTAATTTATGTTTTTAAGCATTTTCTTATTGTAGTTTGAACTTTGAATTGTTAGAATAGATGTAGCATAGTTTCAATTTATGTAATTTCCTTTCCTAGAATTAAATTGCAGTTATATTTCTTAGTTAATGGTTGAATCTAGTTTTGCTTACGAGTATAGAAGTACAATGATAATCTCGTTTTATTGTTGATGGTTAATAAATGAATATGCAGGGTAATTGACGATTGTTTATGTCATGGTTAAATTCTCATTGGATTGTTTAATCCATACCTTTCACTTTGCTATTGAGATCAATGTTGAGCTTATATCGCTTGAATTGTCCTTTGTTGTCAAGTGCCATCAAGATATTATCCGACACCGAAGACATTCACACAACCACCAACATTATATTTGAATTGTCATAGGTTAAAAGATAGTTTTCATGTTTTCATAGGTTAAAGGATATTGTTCTTGCTTTCATAGGTTAAAAGAATAGTTTCCTATTTTCATAGATCATAAAAGAGAGTTTCTTGTTTTTTGTAGATTAGAAGATATAGCTTCTTGCTTTCATAGTTTAGAAGATAGTTTTATTGCTGATGTAGGGTATATAGTCTTTGCTTTGATAGATTAGATAGTAGCTTGCTTATTATAGGTTCAAGACTAGTTGTTAGTTCTTCTTGCTTTCAATTAAATAGATTCCCTTTCATGAATTAGAAACAGTTTTGAGTTAAGAACATAGTCCACTTGCCTCTTAGGCTAGATAGTTGTTAAATGAGAAGTTTTAATTTGATTACTTGCAGTAGAATTTATCTTAGAGTAGTCAGTTGTCTATTTTCTTACTTGTCTATTTTCTTTAGTAGGTTAGTTAGTTGTCTTTGCTTACTTGTCTATTGCTTTAGTACATTAGATAGTTGTCTTTGCTTGCTTGTTTACTTGCTTTAGTAGGTTAGTTAGGTGTCTTTGCTTGCTTGTTTATTTATTTGATTTCATAGGGTAGTTACTCATTGAATATAGGTTTGCAAGTTAAAGAAGTTTGCTTTTGGCATTTGTTTATTATGCTTAAATAGTTGTTTTTGCTTATTGTTATGAACTAGTTTGCTTCAAGTTGGGTTTTTACTTGTTTTCTTAGAACTATCCATCGATCCTTGGCCCAAAAGTACTTAGGTTACATAGTTTCAATTTTCTTAGTAGAGTTTGTTCATTAGAGAGGTTTACTTGAGTAGATTAGCCTTAGACAGCTATCTTCCTTAGTTAGGCTATACTCCTATCAGCCCTTCTACCTTTGGCATATATTTTTCTACAACTCTAAGTTTACTTACCCCGAGTTGACAATTTAATTGAGGGTTTTTAGTGTGTTTTTAGTGCATATATAACACCCATCAGTCCTCTGAACTGATTGTTGGGTGTCTTGGATATCAGTACTGATACTCTTCCTAGAGAAGTAGCATTGAATTTGTCGTCTTATTCACTCATTGCTTCCCTTCTCTCTTCTCCTACTTTTTCTTCTACTCCAATTGCCTCATTTTCCTCTATTCTTTCTTCTTTGCTACAAATTCTCAAGGGGGGTGGTTCAAAGGGGGGGGTAACTGCATATTCTTCTAACATTTCTTGTGAGATAACCCAGAGAGTTTATTTCCTTTAGCCACATAAGATATTCCACTATTTCTATCTTTTCTCCCCCGCCACTAGGGGATCCTCCATCTTCCTCTTCTACTTTTTCACCTCATCTTCCTCCAAAGTTGTCTCACTCCACAACCACCAAGGGGTTCAAAATTCATCTCATAAGCCCCTTCTACCACTACTATTGTTATCTCAATTGGATACCCTACTCTCAATGATGTTCCTCTTCATAGGATTATCTTCATATGTGATTCTCTCTGAAAAAATGTAACATCCCCACTATAATCCCCAGTTTAATTAATGCTTATGTATACATAATGTGTGGCTACCGACAAACCGATGTAATATGTGAATTGTATTTCAATGTTTTAATAATAAAATGTGATTACAATTGCTAAGGGGACATGGACAAGAGATGGGGGATGAAATAATCCACAAGAGGGTGGAGTGTCTAGGATAATGGCTAAGAAGGGTCCAAGGGGGAAATTACCAATGTATATTGGTTTAACCCATTTTCCTAAATTTTGTATTTGTATATGAACCTTCTCATTTCTGATTGAGTGTTCCCAAAGCCAATCATTGAATATATGTAAGAGGGTGGGTGTGAGTGGTCACATCCAAAATTTATTGGGCACATGGAGGTTGAGTACAATCATTTTCGGGAAGAGTGTGAGTCAAGAAAGGAAAACCAAAGTGAGAAAATTGGTATGGATGGGGTGGGTACAATAATTCTTTGGTTAGTCAAGTTTGTGAATGAGAGGAAGGGGAGAGAAAGAAATAGAGCTTGGAGCTAATGCAGCCATGGAGGGAGAATTCTAGACCAAGATAGAGTGTAATCATAGTGAATTGGAGCTGGAAAATTGAACAACAAGGTTTTTAGGACTGAAGAGTGAACTTTTGTGTGAGTTGCACTAAAACATCAAGTGTTTGTTGATGGTTTGCTGGTATTTTTCCTAGCAATATTTTCCCTTGAGTTCCCAGCCTAGAGATTCCTAGTTGTTTGTCTAAAAGAGACCCTGGTAAATTAGTGGGACCCCTGAGGGACTGAAATCAGTGAATGGGTACATTCCTTGTGTTGGACAGGTCAAGAGTAAGAGAGTTGGTGGAAATTGGGATAGTTGTAGGAAAATATCAGTTGGGTTGAGATTTTTATGAGATGTGAGTGGATTGTGAGAGACCACCCTCTTTTTTTGGATTGCTAGCCTCAATTCGGGGGTGATTAGATGTTGATATTTGGAATTGTCATTCTATGGTCGGGTGGAATGTCCTTCCCAAGCAGCTGGTTGCACAATTGTTGTGAGAAGATAAGTGTTTTATCTTATTGTTGTGTTAAATTATGTATTTAATTATTGTGCATGAACTTTGTGTATTTGGAAGTGATTTATATGTTTTTGTAATGAGTTGTTAGTTGTATTTCATGTTGATTATTATCATGTTGTAAATTCTTGTATTTTTTGGTTATGGACAGTAGCTAAATCTATTTTAATTTGTAATTGAAAGCTACATGAAATGAGTTAACTATATATGAATTAAATCAGCAGCAAAAATATCATTTTTAAGAGTATTTCACACCATAATATCGCTCAGATGGGTTGGGGAACGTTACATTATGTTATCAGAGCTTTTGGTTCAAACATCAGACTTGTGTGGGCCAACATGGCTGTGAATTCACGAAATTCGTTGTTGCATATTTTGTCTGTGACCAATTTGGGAAAAAAACCAGATATTTTAGATCTAAATACCCAATTCCATGAGTGAAATTCAAGTTTTAATGGACACCTGTAGAGTTATAGGTAGTTTGGAGAATAGACAACTGAGATTGTGTTTGATCTCATGATTGATGACCGAGATTCATCATGATAAATTAAAAATTCCTAAGGGTTAGACCATTTTAAAGGTTGATGGGATCAACAAACATGATTAAATCGAGGGTTGTGAAAGGGACCAAGACCATTTTATTTTCTAATTGAGCTCAAGATTGATTCCACTGAATTAACCAAATCTCAGATAATATTTAAGAGTGTATCCCTCTAGGGCTTGTCAAATTCTCATATGACCAGGGTCTTGGAACCCTGCACTACACTGAAAGGGAGCTAAGCTCTCTAGGCTTTGCGACTTCGGAGGTCCAGGAATTCGGGATGTTGGAAATTCACAACACTCTAATCCTGCTGAAGGAAACTTGTTGAAACGGTTACTAAAGAGTTTGACTGGAAACTAGCAGTTTCATATTCACTATTGTGGGATTTTCCTTATCGTTAAAACCTGAACATATTTTCAATCAAAAAGTAACACGAGTCGTAGATCTGAGAATATTTGAATCCTTCATGGTTGTTGGACACATGCTATGGTCAATTTCAACATTGACCCACTTTAGGAGTGAAAAGGTGTTAAATGGATGGAATTCCTGAATGTCGAAGTGGTGAAGTGACACGAGCCGTAGATATAAGGATACTTTGGGACCATTTCTGACAATCAAATCTGAGTCACGGTCATTTGGCATTGACCACTCCGAGCGTGAAAGAGTTTGGAATGGTCAGAATCCCTGAATGTTGAAATCATGAACCAATGTGAGCCATTGATCTAGGGATACCTCGAGATCTCTCTCAAACATTAGATAAGGTATAATGGAAGGATAGAGTAAGAGTTACTATTAACCATTAGATCAAGGAGAGGAATAAGGGAGCAATCTGGATTGTAGATCAAGGATCCATTGGGGTGTTTTCTCAACCATTTGATCAACTAGTGGATGGATAGCGTAAACACTTTGGCAAAGTCCTAATCCGGGAAACGTAAGGCACAAGGGGTGAGAACACACGGAACCATCGAAGGAAAAAGTGTGTTAAAAGGAATTATGGGACTTTGATACTTCAGGGCTCCGAGAGATTTGACATGTTGGTGCATAGGCCAAATGTCGAAGCACCAAAGGTCGGAGTATTTGGTGGGATTTCTAGAACTTTGGAACTTCAGAAATTTTGGGCTCTCGGAGATGTGAGAATATAGGATGGTGCATTAAATGTCGAAGCATCAAAGGCAGGAGTATGTGGCAAGGAACTTCATAACTTCATAAATTTGGGACTATGGGAGATTTGAAGATATTGGACCATGTGTTAAGTGTCGAAGTGTCGAATTTTCCCCTATTGAAGTTTCCAACTCTGATTTGATGGGCCTGCATATGCTTGGTGATGTAGTGTACCTGGATGGTTCCACATGGCGTCATGGGATTTGTCATGAGTTAAGTGTGGGACTCCCCTTGCCAATTTTAAGTTATGTGTTAAGCATGGATGAACCTTAGCCATCAGATCAAAGGGTGGATATAATCTCCACCATATATTTTTAAGTGGAAAGAGTCCTTTGGACTTCGGAACTCTGGGGAAGTTTGTAGACTTGTAGAAGAATATTGAAGGGGCCAAAGGCCCAGTACTAGTGAAGGCCAGGAGATATTCCCTGCAACCAGCAACCATGTCATCATTGGGGGATGACAACCTAGGTCACGATCGTGCCATATCAGATGGTGTGATAGAGGTGAAGATACGCAGATGCCACATGGCGAAGAGGATGGACATTGGGAAAAGATGCCCAAAAAAAAATAGAAGGCTATAACTTTCAAACCAAAGCTCGATTTTGGGAAAGGGTTCAACCATTGAGAAGTTGTTTCAGGGAGGAATGCATCAATAAAATCAAAATTTGAATTGGTGCAATATGTCCTTCATAAATTGATGAAGAAATAGCATGTATTCTATATGGTGAAATGTTTTATGTTATGCATATTTCTAACAGTAATTATTTGATGTAGGAGCATCTCCCACATCAAGCGAGCCAACGCGGAGACAATCGGATAGCTGGACAAGCGCCAGCACAAGTTTTGAAAACACCTTGAAGTTGTTGCGCGATCTTAAATGAGCCATTAAGATGAGGCGCACTTGTGTAATGTAATCAGAACTTGAGCAGCTCGCTCTCGTCCTTAGTAGATAGACGACATTTAAAGTAGTTAATGCAGGTAGATAGAAATTTAATTCTAGATTAGACTGTTCGAGAGCGCAAGATGGACATGGGATATATACACCCTCATTGTGC
>JASDQU010028916.1:3311-16445 GCA_032191745.1 Picea mariana
CGGTGGTTTTGAACCATCTTTGACCAGTTGTCGACAATCCTGTAGCTGCTGCAATGAACTCCTCATCTACTTTGATTTCCATAGAGCCAACCCGAGCTCTGTTGCCATCGAATGTCTTGGCGAAGGCTTCAACTGTGGCTTGGTGACACCCATTTTTCAATCTTTCTGCAAATTCCATACATTCCACGTTTGAAAAGTACCTCTGGACCTCGGGATGCGATCGCAGAAAGGATAAGTTATCCAATTCTCGTTTGAGTAACATGCCACCGTGTTTTTTTACCATTCTGCAGCTCCGACACTTGACCATTGTAATTCCTGTAACGTCTTTAGTCGAACCGAGGTTCTGCGCTGCTGAAAGCAGTCCCGGCTTCGACTCTGTGTCGGATCAAATGAAAACCTTGACTGTATTTTGGAAATAACTTGTGATATGCCAACTCTGCCTGATTTGATGGCGTCGGACTGATGGTACCTCCTCTGTACCTACGTCGCCGAACACAATTTGCCATTTCGGGTGTGATGAGAGTTGAGCGTGGGTTCTGGAACGATTTTGAATTACCGTCATGTCCTGACACAATGCTTGAATTGCTATGATCGCCCACTCCCACCAGCGCATGTCTTGGATTTGCTCTGACGTGGGGGTGATCACCTCATCATTTCCTTCGTACGTGGATAATGAGCACGTGATTCTCGCTTCATGCAGCAACGGTGCATGGAGAACGCCTTTGCCACGACGCTCGCTTGCTACTTTCACCAGCACGCGACTCCTTTGAAAAACCCTGTTAGCTGCGGAAAGTATGTACTTTCCACAGCACACCGTTTTATAGAAAACTTTCCTTAGCTGCGGAAAGTGATTACTTTCAACAGCGTGCCATATCACTTGAAAATGTTCCTTAGCTGCGGAAAGTGGGTACTTTCCTTAGCGCGCCACGTGCAAACTGACTGTCAGACCTTTTACGCTTTGTCACTTTCCACAGCGTATTAACTGATGAAACAACGTCCTTAGCTGTTGAAAGTGGGTGCTTTCCACAGCGCGCAATGAATTTCTCGAACATTGGTTAGCTGCTGAAAGTGATTCATACCAATTTACAAAAAAGAAGACTTCATGGACCTCATTTATTCCTAGGACAAAAGCAGAAACCTAAGCTTGCATCCAAATAAACTCAAAAATAATGTGAAGTGACAACCTACCACCTAAAGGAAAACAAATAAATTGACAAGTTTATTTGAGGAGTTAACAGACCCAAGCACCCACATAGATGATGGTTCCCTTGGTGACCTGTCTATAGAACATTCAATTCCACAAGTGAACCTTGTAGTGCGCTCAAGTCCGACCAAGTGATATCAAGTCTACCCAAGTGTTCCCAATTCATCCCAAGTGCACCTAATCCATCTGTGCAAATCATTCCAAGTACACCTAGTCCATTCATCCAACTCATTTTGGTCCATCTATCCAACTTGTCTCAATTTTTCCATCTAACTCATCTCAGTTATCCCACTTGTCCCAAGTGCACCCAATCTGTTCAAGTTTGCATGATTATTCCCAAACAGTTTGAGTATGTCTATTTGTGCCTAAGTGTGCCCAAAATGTGTTCAAGTGAATTCAGTGGATGTGCCACCCAATAGATTCATGCATGATGGTGTATGCCCAATGAGTGCATTCCACGATTGTGATCCATGGCTACGTGTGCCTGAAGGAACTTCAACCATCCATTGCAACCCTCAAGTGTGGACCATCAAACTCCATTGGTCTATATAGTCTAGGCACCCAAGTCATCAAGATATATATGCCACTCATGTTCGTCATGCAAAGTGTATGTTCATAGATGAGGTTTCCCATAGAAACCTTCTTTGTCTTTTCTAGCCAAGTTCGCTTCCAAGCTTCTCTGGTGCATTTGACTAGTGCAAGCTACCAATTTCCATGGTGCACCTTGTCTATGAGCAATGACACCCAACGTGTCCTTGGTGTTCCAAGGCACTCAAAACCTATTTGTCTAAGGAATCAACCTTTTGTCATGTCCATCCATGTCGATCATAGACCACTGAGGCGATCGTGTGACAAATGTGCCCAAAGCCACTCAAGGAAAGAGTCATAGAATTATTCTTTAAAGTATTGATTTATTATATACATTTTAAAATTAAATACTACATTTTTTAGTCCTTATTATTTTATATAAATTTTGGTGTGCCTCAACTACAATCTCAAATAAACAATAATTGCTTCCTTATTTGTTAAAATAAAATATCGTTGTTGGTGAGTATGTAGAAGATATAAGTACATTGTGTGAATATAATATTCAAAAGAGAAAACTTTATGTCTAGTGTTTTGTTGGTGACCCTTAAGTACCAAATAGACTTTCCATAAATGGAGGTAGAAGCTTGAGGTTTTGTAATGTTCCAAGTAGAAAATCCATTATCTTAAAGTGACAAGACTCACATTTATGACAATTTTGTTTGGAGCTCAAGTATTAACATGCTTCTTTTACTTAGACACAATGCAAAAAGGATGGAGATTTTTATATTGCAGTTAGAAAGTTTCATTATTTGAATCTTGGACTATAAAAAACAAAGCACCTTCTTCCAATGATACTTTTCTCTATTTAGGGAAACCTCAACAATTGCTAAATATGTTCTTAATTCAATTTAAACTAACTTCTCTCTACTTGGAAAGGTCCATATCCCATCTTTTTGTTTGGAAAAGGTAGTGCTCATGCCAATCTTGAATCTTGATCCAATGTGGATCAATGAGGAGAAGCCCAAATTTTTGGCATGTGACATGGTTGTAAGTTCAATGGTATTTGGATCTCAGTAAAAAGGATTCAAACTTGGATAGAGGAGTATTGGGGACATTTCTAACAAGATACAATGGTTCTCCATCCATTTTCATAGGGTTTCTTCATCCTAGAGTTTTTTATGAGATAAAAATAACATAATTTCTTGGTAGAGGCCCCTAGTTCATAGAAGGAATGGGCCTCTTTATGAAGTGATGGTGCCCTAGCTTCAACTTGTTACCACCTGAATTATCACCCTTGTGAAAATTATCAACACAAGTGCTAACTTGGGGAAACAATATGGGAAGTGCACAAATGTCACCTTAGTACACTTTTCCCTTCACTTTAGGCTAGCTCCTAGAAGCCAAGTGGAGTATTCCTATTTGATTAAGTAAACCTCTTAGTGAATTAATTATCATGCAATCTCATGATTTACTTCAAGAATCCACAATATGTATATATAACAATTAGATGCACAAGGATTACAATAAGTCATTAGATGCTTCAAAGATAACCAATTAGAAACAATAACATAAACCACCAATATATCCACTTGAGAAAGAGGGTTAGGAGCTAGTGGATGTGTGTGCCCAATATGATATGAAAGATCAATCAGAAGTACAACCTCAAATTCACATTTAAATGACTATCAACCAATGGTGTAATGTTTGCTTTGATTATCAATTGATTATATTCTATAACAAGGACATGCTTATGGCTTCCCTTAACTTCTAAATATATTTCATGATAAGTTAATGTGGGAATTTCAGATTTGAAGCATAGAAGAGACCATCCAAGAGAGAGATTAATCACTAAAAAGAAAGACACCTTGGATGATTTCACTAGGGAAAGATATATGATATGAAATGACATCCCAACAAGTGTTAGAATCAAGTTCAAAATATATATAACGATGAACTAAGAAAGAACTTGAAAATAAGATGGTGAATCCCCTTAGGGTATTTAATGTTAGCACTAGAATTCACCAATAAAATCTTAAAAAAAAAAGATACGAAATTGTAAGCACTTAGGAGATTAATTTCACCATTAGATATGTAAGATAAACTCGTAGAAGCAATATAGAAATGAAATATGGACTAGGTATGAGTAAAATGAATCTTTAAGCACCAAAACCTTAGCCTTAGGGTTTCTTCAAATCTAATTTATGTCTGTTGTAATGTATTTTCCAGATTTGAGAAATCCTTAAATTGTCTCATAAAATGTTAACTAAAACCTTGAAGAACAATTCTATAGGGCCATTTTTCCTTATTAGGGTTAGAGATAAACAATTAAGGACAAACCCTTGATAAAATGTGTCTAGGAAATGAAATAAATTGCTAACTTTACACTAGACTTGGAAAGAAATCAAAATTAAGAATTTTCTTTGATTTTCAACATTATATTTTTTTCTAAATAAACAATTTTTTTTTGGGTTTTTTGGGTTTTTTGGTTGGTTGTTGGGAGAAGAAAAGTGCCTTTTTCTAATTCAGGCTTATGGAGTCAACAAGTATGCCCATCTAAGAATTGGTCATTTTTATCTTAAGGATTAGGGTTGAGAGATTAGAACCCATAGGGTAGAATAATCTCTCACCTAATCAATATAAGGTATGAATATCAAGACCCTACAAGAAGGGATTCCATGAGGGAAAAAACCTTCACCAACAAGATAAACTATAACTTGAAATAAAAACTTAAAACTCTTTCCATGGAACCAAGAGGAAAAACAAAACAAAGGATTGAGAACTTACTCAAGATAACAAAAGAAGAAGGAAGGAACCCTAAAACATCTTCTCTCCAAGTGGTATAATAACCCTTCAATGGATTGATCTTGAAAGCTAGTAGAATTCTTGAACATTCACAACAAATCTTTGATGCACCAAGAATAAACCAGGAAAGAGAAAGCTCCAAGAATTGACACCAAAACCTCCATTATGTAGATCTTCAACAAATTGTATTCTCAAATGATATCCAACAACAACAACAAATTGAAATGAGATGAGAGCCTTTATTTATAGATGAGGCTTCTACATTCTTCTCATTCTTTATTATTTTTTATCTCCTAAAATCTAGCCTAGGAGAATTATGAAAAAATGACTTGTCATTGACATAATGAAGGAGACTAATTCAAAATACAAGCAAAACATGCCACATGTACATAAATCCCTCATGAGAATGGGGCATCTCACAAAAAAGGGGCTGATTTGATGTAGGTGCTCAACATTCCCTTGAAAATGTGTAGTTCAAGCCTCAAAACATGGTGTAGAATCATCTCAAGCAAGGAATGGGAAAACATCTAGCCTCTAAATGTGGAATGACTTCATGGAAAGAGTGAGAAGACCCTAAAAATGTGGACGACTCCTCAAATCAAGCTCATAAATCCTCAAAAGATGTATCCAAGGTATGACCATGTCCATATCTCAAGAAAATATGCCTCCAAAAAGCATGGATCCAAGTCAAAAATGGGTCATAAGACCCCCAATGGCTAGTGTGATGTCCACATGAGTGAGATCATCCCTCAAATAAAGTAATAAATAGCTCAAAAAGTGATGAAAAAGGATAGTGTTATAGCATTTGTGACATGGCATGCAATGAAGCGACCCATGCGAGTGTAAATATCCCCACTTGCATGATGTGACTGATGTCTTGGGATACATTTACTACCTTGAGATTTGTTAAATTACCTCAAAAAAATGAAACTAAATGAGCATATGCAGAATCATCTCCAAGAGTAGATGGCCAAAGTGTGACAACTACATAATATGGGGGCTCCATGCATAGGCATAAGATAAGAGTGCTATAAATAGGTATGACAACCTTTACAACATGAGAAACACTTTAACATTGCATACAAAGAAGTGAGAGAAACTAGAAGTTCCCCTTGATAACGTGTTCTATTAGATCCATCCCAAGATGCTCACATACCCACCCAGATCATAAATGATCGACATGATGGTGAGTTACCAACTAGTTCCCTCATTGTTACATAGATCATCTAATCATGCCCAATACAATACATGAGTAAAAATATAACCACACTTTTGGATCATCATGATATAATGATACACATAATCTTCTCATATGATGGACTACATATGGTGAAAAAATAGATGGTTCACTGAAGTGAATTTGAGGTGTAACAACTGGCTCCAACTCAGGTACATTTGGTCATCTCGAGAGTGCATGAGAACTCAAAAATATTCAAAACTTGTAGACCTAAAACATTCTCACAAAATGGATGTCAAATTTAGGGGAGAGGTTAAAACAGAAGTTCCTTGTCCTTTCCTTAAGATAGATGAATAAATGAAATATAACCAAGCACATGTTAGTCGCACCATATCTCAAATAAATTATATAAATGTGAGCATCATCTTACTTTTTATTCTAAAACAAAATGATAAATGCATAAATCAATAAAGTAAATCAAACACACAAGTAAATATAATGCTCATGCTAAAGAGATTATTTGTTATATAGCCTAATCTAACATAATAAACATAACATTATAAGTAAAATAATAAATGCAATTCAACCATTTTATAATTTCATCAATACCGTGAAATTTACCTTTGCGCTTAGTCACAAACCAAAATAACGAAACATCAAGGATCAAGTAAAAGTTTCTTCATCAAATTTTATTTTTCCAAGTTACTAAAGGATGTATCATAAAACTCAAAATCTTGGAAAGGAGTGTACAATATCAAATCCTTTCTTTCATGCAGAGGAGAAGTGGAAAATGCTTGGATTCTCTTACCATCAAGGTCTTGACCAAAGTTCTCTTCATATTTTTTACCTTCAAATGAATCATGAGGTGTCTCTTGATTTTCAATGGAAGCATGAAAATATTCTTTATCAATTTTTTATTCTTGAGGATATGCAACAAAATATTCAACAAGGTTGTCTCCCTCCAAGTGTAAGATGGTTGGCCCTCCCAACCTGAAGGCCTTTACCAAAACTATTATATCCAATAAGGAGGAAAAGAGGTATGCAATGACATCGAGGTTATCGATACCCTTTTGGACTATAGCATATTGTTAGGATGAAGCTTCATGTATGCCATGAAGGTTTTGGCCTCCTATTTATTTCAAAATATGATTCCCCCCCATAATGGAAAACTCGTCACCATCAAATAGTTGACTTACCATGACCCTCAAGCGTAGTTTCATCATGATCAGGTAGTATCCTCTTTCAATGAAATTGAAATAGTTCCTTCCCTTTCTGACATTAGTCTGAGAGTCTATAAATACTTGACATTGTTGGGTGCAAACTATGGACCTCCTCTCACCATTACCCAACCCAATTCTTCCAATGTCTGTATGGTGTTCGGTCATATACTAGTGAGCTAAAAACTGTAGTCTTCAGCTAGTTCCACAATTCTGGCTTACCCCAAAACCATATTTGACTTTGACCCATATAAAACCACTACCTGTGCACACTGGTGTTCCTTACATACCTACGCAACCCTCACCTCAAATTTCCCAAGGCTCACCTCGACCTTCACAGGCCCCATCTCGACCTATGTAGGTTCCAACTCCACCAATGCTGAAAGGAAAAGGAGTTGACAATGGAGGCAATGAAAAATTCAAAGGGAGCATCGACTCTTCTAAACAAGCCATGACCACCCACACCACTGCATCTAGGCCTGTCCTACCTCGTGACATATGCGATATCACTTACCATGCTACCTTCAATTATCCAAGGCTCCCTGACTTGAAGGAAATTCACAATTCCGATGAATTAGAACTTGAATCCTCCATACCTATTTTGGAAGTCCCTCCCCCTCAGTCCTGAACCCACTGTATTAAGTCCTTGCGCACCAATCACCCTTTTTCTTTGTGCGACACTTACAACCATTATTCTCATCACTATCCCCATATACCATAATATTTATATGCTCTTGAGATCTTTCACCAGTTGGATTCTATTCACCAGGAAGATCCAACCCCAATGACTGAAGACTCTACCTTTACCCATGCTTTGTATTCCTTGACCAATTCTCAACCCACCATTGAAATTGGTCCCCTTGAAGTGCATACTAGTGAGAATTCCATGCATATTCTCTACCTATCGACTTCCATGGGATCAAAACTATCTTAGAACATCCATTTCTCTATAGGAGTACACCAAAGCACCTCCATCATGCCTCATGTACCTCCGATCTCAACATTGGTGGCACCTTTGTCCACTAGTATTTCATCCACCTCTTTGGATGTAGCGTATGTGAACCACTTTTCTTTTTCCCATGGTAGGGGGTAGGGGGTAGGGGGATAGGGGGTAGGGGGCAAGGAGTAGGGGGAATATATCCTCGAGGGTCCCAAAGGATAACTCCTCCCTAACCCTCAAAATTCACTCTACCTTAAAAATATTTATTCTTAATAATCCTTCTAGGGTGCTTATGCATACAATACATAGATTATATATCTTTACTTGCATTTTTTTTTGTAAAGTCTACATCATAGTCACTGTCTTGTTATGTTTTTCATATGGACCCTTCATCTGAATGTTACATTGGTTATTTTGATGGTGGAGCTACCATTGTAGGAATCTAGCCTTGGAAACTTAGGCCATGTTTATCCCTGCGCATTCCCTTGTCCACTTTTGTGGTGTTTACATTGGATTTGCCACCAATAATCATGTTGAATATGATGTTTTCATTGATTTGTTAGTCGTTTCACTTGACCATTTCATTTTCCACCTTCATGTTTGTCTCGAATCCCATCTTCTCATCTTGTAGTTGAACAACTTTTATCATGTGTGTAAATCTATCCTCTTTAGAAAATATATGCAAGTTAAAATTTTGGCACATGCATTTGAATCCATTTCATTTAATCATGTTCCTAGAAGACAAAACCATTTCATCGATACCATTGCAAACAACATTCTAGATTGGCATTTAGAACATGCATATATAAGAAGATAACACATTGCATTCATCTAATCTAGAATGCATACATTTGTACATCGTCAAATCATTGCATTCATAACACATAATGTATATATGCCCATCATCATATAAAAACAAAAACCATCATAAAATGTTGTATCAGTTTGAGTCCACTACTGTATATATAGTTGGCATTTCCATAGCATGCTAAATACATAAAAAATTGGGGGCATGCAAGTCACCTGTGCTACTCATCCTCATTGGATGGAGCAACTTGTGCTAATGGAATGATGTCCATCGACAACATGTCTCAAACCACTTGACCTGCAGTCCCTTCCCTCCGCATGATAGAGCGCCACTCAGCTCATGCTCCTACACAAGTTGCCACATAATGGTAATCGATCGTGTTCCACCATTGCTATGACACCCCAGTCAGTAGAGTGTCCAACCTGTGTCACAAGTATTCTATTTTTATCCTTATCTCTTCCACTTCCTTGGACCCCATTGGTCCTGGGACAATAGAAGAGTCAACCCCCTTGTGTTTTGTTCCCCTTGTTGGCTTCACTAACCCAATATATGTACTTTGCATATAGGGGATGACTCATAGAATCTACTGAAACATTCTAATCTTTGAAATTCAAAAATGGGTTGGAAAATCCCACACTTACCACAAGGTCTGCATGCTTGACCTAGTGGGAGGGGTAATTCTAGGACCTCCCCCTGGTTGTTCATCCTCTCATCCAGATTCTGATTAATGTACCATCTATGCCATTGGAATCACATATCTGATCCATTCTCATAATTTTGAGTTGTTAAACTTCACCCGAAAACCATTTTTCCAAGAAGGGTTTAAGCTCATACTTTTTACACTGAATCCTTATTCAACAATTTACATCACTTGAACACCATCTTGTTCTGCAGGTCTTGATTGGTGAACAAGGATTCCCATGGATAAAAAAATTTATTCGTGGATATGGGTCTCCACTAGACCTTGATTTCCACACATTTAGCATAGGTTTCTCCCCTTCTAGTTGGATTTTCCTACCATTCCCAGAAATTGCATGTAGGACCCCCTCACTTGGGTAGATGGACCAACCCCTCCATGTTGTGCATTTTTCATCTACTTGGTGATAAAGCCTTCCTCACATGAGCATCCTAACATAGTGACCCTTATTGCATTTTGGTGCCCATTCTATTCCATTCTCCCACGGATTGGGAGTCCAGTTAGTCTCCATATTAGATTTGAGCCATGTGCATTTATTCTCATCATTTTGATAGCCACATGCTCTAGAATCTCCTAGTTATGGTTGGTATTTGTTGGATTTTCATTTATCATAATCCCTCTTCTTCATCCATACAATGAAATCCTTCGTTTTTATTCCTCCATTCGCCCACCCTCGATGAGATTAGCATTCATGTCCCTACCAGTGATTACCTCCATTTGCAGTTTTCACATTTGCATTATCATTACCTGGTTGTTTTCTGGGACATTTATCTCCTCGTTACCCCTCCACATCCCCGGTTGGTTTATTCCATAGGGATTCCAATTGGACATTATCTCTTTTCACACAACTGGTTTGATTTTTTTTACCCTTCATTCAAATGTTTCAAATCTTACCTTCCCTCCTAACCAACTCCATTGGCATCATCATGAGGGTTTCTCTATTTTCCGTTTGGTTTCCTCCACAGGGACTCCAATTGGATATAGTGTCTTTCGACATACTGATTTGATTTGTTCTATCCTCCATTAGGTTATTACATATATTACCCCCTTGTTCTGACGAGCCCCATTTGCATTATTAGGAGAGGTTTCTTCACTTTTCAGTTGGTCTCCTCCACATGGATTTCAATTGGATTTTGTGTCTCTCAACAAACTCGTTTGATTTGTTCCACCCTCCACTAGAATATTTGTTTCTCATTAGGATATTAAAAAATCTCATTAGGATATTAAAAAACCTACCTTCTCTTTCCAACCCCTTTGGCATTATTGGGAGGGCCTTTTACTCATGCTTCTACTTCTCTTGTACTCAGTTCATTCTTTGGTAGGATCCTTGTGTTTCCCTTGTTCAAAGCATTCAAGATGAGTCAACTTTGTGTCCCAAGGAGTCTATTCAATTACACATTGTGTCCTGTTACAATTTATCAGCACCTCTGTGATTCCTACCCATCCCATGTTTCCCAACTTTGACCTCCAGTTGTCCTCATGGTCTCACTGATATGTCCTTGACAATATTTGTACCTAGTAATTTACAATTCCCCATGGAATTTTTTCAATCATTGCCAAGTTAGCCCTACATTTATGCTCTGAACAAGGGAAGTCTTGAGTCCACCTCTCATTGCCTTCCCATCCATCTTTGGTGTCAATGTTTGTCAGTCAATGATCTAGTTGATTGCATCAGTTTCTCGAACATGTGTGAGATGCACCAGATCTCAGTAGGGATTTTCCCTTCATATGGGAGCCCACATGTTTCGGTATCAAGAATCCCTTCCAAATATATAGCTTCTCATTTTGTACTATGGATACCATGCCTAAGTACCCATTTTCCTTCTTGGGAATTGGTGGACTTTCCCCTATCGACATCAACACCTTCATTCTATGGGTTAGTCCTATGTACCCTAGTACCTATCCACCTTCTCGATGGGTCACCTTGGACCAAGTTGAGAGAGTCACGATTTCTCTCAAACTTGGTTGGATCTCACATGTTCGACTCCAAATCATTATTGCATCATTGAGATTCATACATACATCTATGGTGCAACCTCATATGCAGTTCCTTAGATTTGATTGGCTTGGTTCCTCCATTCCCAGAGCCCTCAATTTGAGATTTTATTTAGTTATCTCATGTCAAATCTTCGGAGCCCCATTCATATTCAACAGGGCTTCTCAGGTTGCTTCTATCCCCTTCACATAGCATGAGGGACAAAAGTTATTTTGTACCAAGTTCAACAACACTTGTATTATGTTATTATATCATATTATGTAATTATGTTATTATATTGTAATTTATCCAATTTCTGCCAACATCCTATTGTACTTGAGATCTCATGTTTTCTCACCATTTCGTCCCTTTCATGTCAGACACATTATTATTATTATTTGTATCATGAGTTATCTCAACGAGTATGGGTATGCCTACCTCATCCCTATTGAGATCATTTACTTTCACACATTTTGACCCTCTTACTGACAGGTGATACGGTTGGTTCGGCTTCCCATGTCATCTCTCTTCCTCGAATGTCTCATCCATTGGTAAAAGAAAACTATAATTTATTTCGGTCATACGATGTGCTCCTAACCTCATACATAAGGGGGCATCTGTTATCACCAAAAATTGTTCACCTAGACCAAATTGTCGGGCTTACCAAAATACACCATGTATAGCATGGGTATCACATGTATACACCCACATTTCCTTCATTTCCACTAAAATAACTTAGTAAACCATTTTTCTTAAAGTTTTTTTCATTTATAAAAGTTATAAAACACTCTTATGAATTTTTCCTCTTGAATTTATCTTAAAAAACAAAATAATCAAGTAATGATTAAAGTTGATTTGATCAAATAATAATATTTTATTATTTTGACCCTATCAAAGATAACCACTATTTTGCTTATAAATTCATTGAGAGTACACATTACACTTTGATTATCATCCATCCATTGTCACCCTCTCACTCACATTTTCTATCATTGTAGCATTTTCCCTAGTGCCATCACTATTATAATCATCTACTACCAGAGGAGGAAAGGAGTGAGTAGCAGCCACAACCACACACTTTAGGAAGAAAGGAACCCTCCTCCACAAGTGTATTCATATATATATATGTCTTGTTCATTAGGTATGATATTTCATTTATTATTTGCAGCTATTGTTATTCATGTTAATTTTCTTTTGCATATCTTTTATTCTCACCGGATAGTAGAGATCTTAGAGTAGATTTGTTTCATAGAAAACTAGGGTTTTTTGTTTTCTAACCTGATTTGTCTATAGTTTTGTTACAACCACATAGTTTGTTGATTTGCTCACCCTTGCTACAAAATCACATCAACAACCATTCCATTTTCATAGGGGTGCAATAACGAGTCAAGAGAGACATCCATGAATTAGATCCTTTGAATTACAACAAAGACGACAATTCTTTTTTAAGGAAAAAAAATCTCAATTTCTAGTACATTATAGAATGAAAATCACATTTTTCAATGTTCAAAACACGATATAAATAAGTAATGTACATTTCATTTCTTTTCCTTTATAGAATAATAGTCGATCTTTCCATTTTTCCCTTCTTTTAAAATCCTAGCCACCCTTTCCTAGCCACCCTGCTAAAGAAATGATCCACGATAACTAATTGTAAGTAAGAAGTGTGATATCAAAATTCTTAAAAGGACTTAGTTCTTTATCTAAATTATAGGTGTTAGTTTTATGATGTCTTTTTCTCCACCTGGAGGGGCGTTAGTTACCACGACTTCCCTTGAATAAGAAA
>JASDQU010028916.1:16465-27562 GCA_032191745.1 Picea mariana
TCCTAGCCACCCTGCTAAAGAAATGATCCACGATAACTAATTGTAAGTAAGAAGTGTGATATCAAAATTCTTAAAAGGACTTAGTTCTTTATCTAAATTATAGGTGTTAGTTTTATGATGTCTTTTTCTCCACCTGGAGGGGCGTTAGTTACCACGACTTCCCTTGAATAAGAAAATTTGATATCCAGCGGATCATACTGTACTTCTCGACGGTTGGCTCAACCACACGACAGTTACCCTTTTCTCCGAAGAGTCAAAACAAAGTGACGGTAGCCCTACAGAAGAGAAGGTCCCTGTTTACAACCCTAATCCTTGCACGCTGTTGGAGTTATAATTTATCAGTATAGAATCGATCTTGAATTAATTACAACAAATGCATTTCTATTAAAATTAGACTTAAAAATTGCTCCAACAACTCAGCTGCTGCGCTCGGCTGAGGCCTTAACAATGCCAGCCGTAAACCCATTTTCTCCACTGTCTTTATTTTTCTCATCTCCACTCGACTTTTGTTTTGCTCTGATACCATATATGATCAGAACTGAATTTTCTGGTATGCGCTAAAGTATGATATTAAAAACAATATTGCAGGTTCAGGTGATTGTTCTGAATGCTAATATGAGCTGCCAAGATTGCCGCGACAGAGTCTCCAAAGTGCTCTCCAAAATTGACTGTATGTTGTTCAGATTCACATTCATGAAACGAATATTAATGATTTCTGCGACAGAGTCTCCAAAGTGCTCTCCAAAATTGACTGTATGTTGTTCAGATTSACATTCATGAAACGAATATTAATGATTTCTGTTTAGGGTTCCTTYGGGCGTTCATGAATTTTCTTTCGGTTGTTCATATATATTAGGTYTTTCTTGAATTTGTTTTCAGAGTCACAGCACATGATTTCTAATTCTGTTGGTTTGTTGGGGGTSAACCTTGATGATGGGCAGATTTGCTGGACTATGTGGTGGACGTGACGCAGAAGAAGGTAACGGTGAGAGGGCGTGTGGATCCCAAGAAGAGGATACAGAGAATTAAAGTGACCGGCGACAAGAAGAGCAAGGCCATCGAATTTGAGAGGCTGGGAGGCGGAGAATACTCTACTGACTTAGAGCAGCAGTACTGCAGCAACATTTGGAAGAAAGAAACAGAGAATCTCATCCAACCGACCTGCTGTTTTCGTTGTGTAGTCACTGGCTTCTATCAGGTTCCAAGAAAAACTTGGAAGATATTCCTTTACCTTGGAATGTGTAGATGGACAGAGGTTTAACCACCAATTTCCAATTACAGAGAAATCAAGAAATCCAGAAGAACTCAACAAAACTGAAATTTTAGTTCAACCAGGTTCGAACCCTTTATATGTGTAAATACGTTCAAGAAAATCTTGAAAGATTTTCCTTTTACTTGGAATATGTATATGGACAGAGGCTTAACCACCACTTACCAATTACAAAGTAATCCAGCAGAACTCAACAAAACTGAAATTTTAGTCCAACCAGGTTCGAATCTCATTGAACGAGTCTATTATCACCTACTATTTGTTGTATGTGTAGTTAGGTTTTTTTTATTATTATTTATAATGGTTCAGAAAAATAAATAAATGGACAAAATCAAATTTTAAATGATTTTTTTTTTTATAATTATACTTACAATTATTTTATTATTATAATGATTTTTTTATTATTTATCACCTACTATTTGTTGTATGTGTAGTTAGGTTTTTTTTATTATTATTTATAATGGTTCAGAAAAATAAATAAATGGACAAAATCAAATTTTAAATGATTTTTTTTTTTATAATTATACTTACAATTTAAGTTCGATTTATTATTTTTTGAAATTTTGATATTTTAAAATTGATCACAATTATGAAAAACAAGATTTTCATTAATTAAATAAAATTAAAATTCATTCCGATTAGGCATCGAAAGCTTTTTAAAATCAAACAGAGGAAATTAAGCTCTCTGACATTTATTTTTGTATTCTGAACCGGCCGTGTTTGTTCGTTTCCTTTCTTTTGGGGTCTGTGTGAAGATGTCAATAATGAAATGAATTTTAAAAACATTTGTGACAGGACAAACTGCAGGTATATTGTAATTGAAAAAAGAGTACATAATAAGTCGGATTTTTTCAACCTTGCAACCCGCTTTGTGTGTTTCTTCGCCTCTTTGTTTTTTTTTAATCTACTCGCGTTGGAGATGGGGATTTCGAAATCCCGGTGTTCGGAGTTTAATAAATTTATATGTGTTTAACAAATAATTTTTTGTAATTTGGAAGTCTTAATAACTCCTCAAACCCGCTCGTTTTGGAATATGCAAACTTATAAACTTAGTTAGGTTAAAGTTGTAGTTTAAATGTGCTAAAAAAAATTTAGAATATATTTTTAGGGGATATTTGCTTGAAATTTGACTAGGTATTATTGGATTTACAGATTTGAGTGATTAAATCTGTATAATCAAAATGCTCTAAAACTTTTTCAATAAGTTAAATTCATTTCTACATTCTAAAATTCAATTTAAACAATAGAAAATTGCAATTTAATCTTTGAAAATCTACCAATTTGGATGTAATCAGTGATTAAATTTGTATAATCAAAATGCTCCAGAACTTTTTCAATAAACTAAATCCATTTCTACATTCTAAAATGCAATTTAAACAATAGAAAATTACAATTTAATCTTTGAAACCCTACCAACTTAAATGTAATCAGTCTTCCTTCTTGACTTTAATTTTGAAGTTTGTGCAAAGATGAACTTGACAATTAATTAAACTTTTTATTTGGAGAGGAAAATCCTTAAAGTGGACAGGGACGGGGACGGGGACGACTAACATTAAAGCACATACAGACAAACATATTTCTCATGTCAAAGTCTACGTATACGTCTTTGATGATTCGTCTCTTGTGGTCAAATGGATGCAAGGTTCATGGTAGGTATATAATCTAGAACTCATCGAGTTTGCCAATGTATTGAAGGGCATTGTTGCTACCTTCAATTCAATCATTATAAGTCGTATTTTCTATGAACATAATCAATCGATCGATAAACTTTCTAAAGAAGGGTTGGTCCTTCCTGTTGGTTCACTCTATACTTAGAGCATTTCGGGGGATACGGTTATAGAAGACAAAGTTCCACTCTCATTTTTATGTTGTCCTATTGTTTTTGTGGTTTACAGGCCTTATGATATTTTGGTGACAATGATAGATGAAGTAGTTAGGAGAATTTGGACATATCTGATTATAAATACCAGTCATAGATAAGAAATATGGTGGGGCCTTGCGGTTAGTTGTATTTTGTTGGTATATGGGGTTGAACAAGACTTTTTAATAGTCCTATCTCGTTAATGCTATTGGGGGTTGAACAAGACTTTTTAATAGTCCTATCTCGTTAATGCTATTGGTTTTTGACAGTATCATTCTATAAGGAGGTCAAGGAAAAAAAAAACAAAAAAACAAGTATAATAGATATTAAYTTGGGATTCATATTCACTCTATGACTTTTTCTATCATACATTTCAAGTAAGACATGTTAAGATTGCAATCAAAAACATTATAAAGGAGTGAGTTAAAAAGTGGACAAACACAACTTTTATGGTAATTTTATTTTTTTCCAATATGACAAAGTTTTAACTTGATCTACTCATTTTTTTTTAAAATGGATGATTTGGATCATCTTAGATGAGAATGCCTAACACAAAGTTTCAGGGTAAATTAAATAGAACTATAACTTCTTGTAAATTCTTATTGGATTTAGAAAATAATTTTAACAAAAAGAAGTTGAATTTATCTATTAATTAACTTACTCCAATTAGAAAGATTACACTTAAAGCTAGTTATACAAAGTTCTAGGAAGCAACATTCTTGGAATTTCTATGTCATTTAGATAGTTTTGATTATATATATTCACCATTAATGAGTATAGGGTTTACTTAACATATAAAGGTAATTGAGTTTTACACTTTTTTGTTGTGTTAACTTTGTTTCTATTAATAATTATAATTGTATATTCAAAATCATAATCTCAATGTAAGAAATTCACAATCAGACTCATTTTCAAATACATATATTTATTTTGGAATAATTTGATTTGGGAGAACTCCAAAGTGAAATGGATTGCTTGGTTCTTTATTATTTTCAAGGCAAGTTACATATTATAAAGGTCTCAATTAGAGTTTCTACCTATGTTCAAATTTGACGACTATAAAGTGAATACCTCATTTTCTTTACTTTGATCCACTTGGTTATTGGCATAGTTACTTATACTGAGAGGAGGGGTGAATTGATTTAGGACTATTTTTTTTTCTTACAGTATTTATCAATTTATTATTTCACTAGTCATAAGCAATTAATGGGAAAAGTATGCACAAACATACAATCTACTGTACATAGAGATTTAACGTGGAAACCCAATTTGGAGAAAATCACAAAACTTATTTTTATAAAATCATGTAGGCACCAGCCTACTATTACAATATTTGCAGGCACCAACCTATAGGAGACACCAATCTCCTCAACTAAGCACCAACTCAACAACGCTTGTAAGCACCAACCTACAACTGCAATTTTTGCTAGCACCAACCTGCAAGAGACACCAATCTCCTGATCTATTGATTGATCTATCTTTGTTGTCATAACACTCTCCACTAATTCACAATATGCATGAATTCATATGTTTCTTTGACCTTGCACCTCTATGCCACCCTTAGACGATTACATTTCCCTCTCTTTCATTCTCTCGCATCTTGGACCTCAGAGACTTAGAGATTCACTTCCTCATCCTTACTCTTCTCATTCCGAATCCATCAAAATGATAAGGGCATCATTATGTGTACCTGAGCTCTTACACCCAAGGACTTGTCAAAAACTCGTGTTCATGGGGTCGACTCATAATAAGTTGTATTTCTTCAACCTTGCAACTCGCTTTGTGTGTTTCTTCACCTCTTTGTTTTTTTCGTAATCTACTCACGTTGGAGATGGGGATTTTGAAATCCCTGTGTTCAGAGTTTAATAAATTTAGATGTGTTTAACAAATAATTTTTTGTAATTTGAAAGTCCTAATAACCCCTCAAACCCACTCGTTTTGGAATATGCAAACCTCTAAACTTAGTTAGGTTAAAGTTATAGTTTAAATGTGTTAAGTTTTTTTTTTTTTTAGAATATATTTTTAGGAGATATTTGCTTGAAATCTGATGGGGTATTGTTGGATTTACAGATTTCAGTGACATTTAATTAAACTTCTTATTTGGAGAGGTAAATTCTTAAAGTGGACAAGGACGAGGACAACAAACCTTAAAGCACATACAAACAAACATATTTCTCATGTGTGTTTTTCGCTTGAAAGCATGCAAAACATTAAATTTCTTTCCAACATATTTATGACAAGTTTGTTCAGTAATTAAAGTTCGTTAATGGTGAACGGTTATATGTTATATTTTTTTTTCCAACACTTTAAAGTTTCGATGTCTAATATTATGATTTTCATTTAAAACTTCCAAGACAAGTTGGTGAATTATTTATTGATAAACAAGCATGTTGGGTTTTTTTTAATGGGACGAAGCATGTCAAGGCGAAGCACATACATGTAGTATTTACAGACTTCTACACTTAAATGAAACTCATTTTATTTTTCCTTTAATATAGGAAGGGTATAAGCAATATAGCATATGGTTTTAAAGTATTTTCTTAATAATAACAATAATCTATTTTTAAGGTCACGACCAAGTCAAATAAAAAATTGGTGTATGAGATTCCTTTGTTTTTGGGATAAAGGATCTTTTTCGTTTGGCGATTTGACTGTCAAAGTCTACGGATGTATACATACCCTACCCCCTTGGATTTGAACCTTACACTGACATAAGAGACATATACATCTTTGATGATTTGTCTCTTGTGGTCAAATGGATACAAGGTTCATGGTATGTATATAATATAGAACTCATTGAGATTGCCAATGTATTGAAGGGCATTGTTGCCACTTTCAATTCAATCGTTATAAGTCATATCTTCTATGAACATAATCAGTCGATCAATAAACTTTCTAAAGAAGGGCTGCTCCTTCCTATTGGTTCACTCTATACTTAGAACATTTCAGGCGATAAAGTTATAGAAGACACAGTTCCACTCTCATTTTTCTGTTGTCCTACTTTTTTTGTGGTTTACAGGCCCTATGATTTGTATATGTAATAAATTTTGGTGACGATGATAGATGAAGTAGTTAGGAGAATTTGGACATATCTGATTATAAATACCATTCATAGATAAGAAATATGGTGGGGCCTTGCGGCTAGTTGTATTTTGTTGGTATATGGGGTTGAACAAGACTTTTTTGGATGATAAGAAAACAATTTTTTTCTTGGAAAAAAAAATATTATGGCTTTCATTTGACTTAGAAATCAAGTATAATAGTCTTGTCTTGCTAGTGCTATTGGTTTTTGACGGTTTCATTCTATAAAGAGGTCAAGGTTTGAAATGCACACAGTAGCAAAAAAAAAAAAAAAAACCAAGTATAATAGATATTAACTTGGGATTCATATTCACTCTATGACTTTTTCTATCATACATTTCAAGTAAGACATGTTAAGATTACAATCAAAAAAATTATAAAGGAGTGAGTTAAAAAGTTGACAAACACAACTTTTATGGTAATTTTATTTTTTTTCCAATATGACAAAGTTTCAACTTGATCTACTCATTTTTAAAAAAATTGAATGATTTGGATCATCTTAAAATAAATGAGAATGCCTAACACAAAGTTTGATGGTAAATTAAATAGAACTATAACTTCTAGTAAATTCTTATTGGATTTAGAAAATAATTTTAACAAAAGGAAGTTGAATTTATCTATTAATTAACTTACTCCAATTAGAAAGATTACACTTAAAGCTAGTTATACAAAGTTCTAGGAAGCAACATTATTGGAATTTCTATGTCATTTAGATAGTTTTGATTATATATATTCACCATTAATGAGTCTAGGGTTTACTTAACATATCAAGTTAATTGAGTTTTACACTTTTGTGTTGTGTTAACTTTGTTTCTATTAATAATTATAATTGTATATTCAAAATCATAATCTCAATGTAAGAAATTCACAATCAAACACATATTCAAATACAAATATTTATTTTGGAATAAGTTGATTTGGGAGAACTCCAAAGTGAAATGGATTGCTTGGTTCTTTATCATTTTCAAGGCAAGTTACATATTGTAAAGGTCTCAATTAGAGTTTCTACCTATGTTCAAATTTGGCGACTACAAAGTGAATACCTCATTTTCTCTACTTTGATCCACTTGGTTATTGGCACACTTACTTATACTGAGAGGAGGGGTGAATCGGTTTAGGACTATTTTTTTTCTTACAGTATTTATCAATTTATTATTTCACTAGTCATAAGCAATTAATGAGAAATGTATACACAAACATACAATCCACTATACACAGAGATTTAACATGGAAACCCAATTTGGAGAAAATCGCAAAACTTATCTTTATAAAATCATGTAGGCACCAACTTACTATTACAATATTTGCAGGCACCAACTTGTAGGAGACACTAATCTCCTCAACTGAGCACCAACTTAGCAATTCCTGTAGGCACCAACCTACAACTGGAATATTTGCAGGAACCAACCTACATGAGACACCAATATCCTCAAATTGTTAATAATACCAAATCATCTCTTTACTTCAAGTCGTCACCTGCACACATCTATTGATCTATCTTTGTTGTCATAACACTCTCAACTAATTCACAATATGCATGAATTCATATGTTCCTTTGACCTTGCACCTCTATGCCACCCTTAGACGATTACATTTACCTCTCTTTCATTCTCTCGCATCTTGGACCTCAGAGACTTAGAGATTCACTTCCCCATCCTTACTCTTCTCACTCAGAATCCATCAAAATGATAATGGCATCGTTATGTGTACCTGAGCTCTTACACCCAAGGACTTGTCAAAAACTTGTGTTCATGGGGTCGACTCTAAATATTTTAAATCTTCCTCAAAACTGGGCTACGAAAATCCTTCTATCACATGCGATATTTTTCACTGGTCACATCACATACATCAATTCTCAACAACCATATGATGCATCATGCAATAGATCATAGCTATTGATCTTTTTATTGCCCACCAAAACACGCAACACGACCTCAACGCTCAGTAAGCATCTGATCAATCTTAGATTAAATCTTGACCCTGATCTATTTATTGCATATCGGGACTACCGAGACTATCGGGCCATCGGGCCCCTGAGCCTTCAACTTTTCATCTTAATATTTTCTTTGATCTAGTATAGTCACTGAATGATTGAGCTCACCGAGCTCGCTGGACCACTAGAACTTCGATATCATGCCTTCAACTTTGCATCGATACTTCGATCTAATCTCAACAAATGGATCATCTCAAATCAAATGTCAACTGTCGATTTAGTTCCCCTGATGTCGAGACCACCCCCCCTGGGCATTTAACATTTTCCCTCAATAGTTTCTCTCGATCTGATATGCCACCTAGTGATTAGCCTACCGAGCCACCAGGCTTCTGGCCCATTTCCCTCCCAGAATATTCAAACACATGCAATGCTCCTTCGATCTTCTGATTCTCGATCTACTAATGTAGCAGATGACGTGATCTCCATGTGTACTAGATGATGTGGCATCAGTATGTGACTTCTGACATCATCGCATCCTCCATCCCTATTCTGTCACAATGCTGACGTGAAACAAGTGCGTGTCTTGACACGTGGTGCCAACGTGGTTTTTTTCATGGTGTTGACGTGGCATTGGTCACCGACCCACTGGGACATCCAATCACCGGCCTACCAGGCCCCCATAAACTTTATCTCTACACATTCGTTCATTCATTTGATATCCAGTATATCGATATGTTGGGCCCCACCACCAAGGTATCGAACCACCAGGCCACCGGACCTATCGGATCTTCAACACTACACCTTCACCATTCTTCATGATCCTGTATGGAGCCTTGACACAGTGTTCCGCCTGCTGGGTCACTTGGACAATCGACCTACCAGGCCACCAGGCGATTGACGTATCGGGCCTGTGAAACTTTAACACCGCATTTCAACTATCTGCCCCAATCCAATATTTGATGTGATGTGGCAGATGATGTAGTATGGCACTTGGCGTTGATGTGCCATTGGCCACCGACCCATCGGGCACTAAGGACTTCAATGTTGTGCTTTCACTCCGATCTCTCGATCTCTAGTATATTGGGCCTCACAATCGGGGCACCAAGCCCTCTGAAACTATGCTAAAACATTCATTCACTTACCGATGTTCAAATTTCCGATATACTGGGCCATACAACATAAAATTTAATACCGTGTGTAGGGTTCCGTGACTTGCCTGTTTTCATTCAAACTATATGACAACGACTTTACCTTATACATTTTTTGAATACAGTCTTCTCCACAAATGTGGGATAAATCATTCTTTCAAAAACACTTCCGTTGCGCCCTCATATTTCAACAAATTGTGATCACTCAACCACAAACTTTGCACCTCCTCGATATTGTTCCTATATTTGCAGGGTCATCTCTTCTAGCATCTAATTGTCATTTCTCTTCAATGGGGTCATCTCATCCTTCTCATACCTCTATACAAAATTTAGAAACCCTCTATTCCTTTGTTGGCTTGGTTATACAATTTGGGTGCTTCCTCGATCATCTATTTGGCTTTAGTAGTCTCCCCTTGATTTGACATCAATGAAGACAATTCTCCAACAAACTCCCCCATTGTCGTTGATGGTAACTTTTATCACCTAGTTTGTAGTTTTGGAAAATCCCAACCCAAGAAAAAAATGTGTGATACAACGTGGAACAACTATCACTGTCACCTCAATAGATTTCCCCCTAATTTTAGTAAAGGACAAATCCAACACAAGCGAGGCTTCTTGGGTGACTCTAGGGGGATTGCGATGGGATAAAAAAAGAGCTTGGAGAGTGCCCCTATTGGTCAAGGTCAAGGATGGAAATTAGGATAGCATGAAAATCCCTTACTTATCAAGATATTCCACCACAATTTCCAAGAACAAGCATCGAAGAGAAGTCACTAGCCTGATTCTATCAATAGAAAAGTAAAAGCATGCATTTTAGACCAAAAACAAGAGAGATCGAATTGCCCAAGTAGGGAAAAAATTTCAGCCAAGAATTATTTAATTCTCAAGTGAATTATATCTAAATTGAAAGTGAGATGACCTCTATTTCTATGAAGTCATCTAAAACCAATTTTTCCACATAAGAAAGTCAACAAAAAATTAAAATAGGGTCGACCCCCATTATTTGTCTTTACAATTTGAAAAACAAAAATTACATAAAGTAAATCCCTTAGAAGGGTGACATCATGCCCTAAAAGGGTGATGCTAGGCCCAAAAAGTGATATCTTGAGCCTCTAGATGCAATTCATTGGGCCTCCAAAGGCCATGTGTCACTCTCTCATGTGCTAGAGTGTCATGCCATGCATCTTCCTCCTTCAAACCACATCACCTCTCTTCTAGAACCATCAATCCCATCAAACCCTAGCCTCCACATGACRTCAAGGCTTAGAAGGTGTCGTCTTGGGCCTCCAAATGATAAATTCCAAGTGCAAGGGACTATGATGCCATCACCCAGTGTTTTCCAAGTTCCTCTAAAGGCAACATCCATCATTTCAAGTGTACAATGGCTYCGAGATCCTCTGACCATCCCATGGGGTATGGCGTCCATCCTTGGGGTTTTCAACCCCAATGAAGGTTAAAATGGCACAATTCCTCCATGGAATGGCTTTCCACATGGAAAGGTCCTGCAAAGACAAAAAATTACACTCTCCAAGGGTCCACAAGTCACATGTATCATGCCAAGTGAGCCATATTTAATAAAATAACCACCCGAACATGTGCATTAAATCCCCCCTTTTCAAACTAAACAAATGCTCAAAGACCTTAAAATTTTTGTCAAATTTAAGTGTGGAAGGGTTTTCATGGTGCCCTATTGGGTAGATCAATCACCAACTCAAGGAATGTTTCCCAAGAATACCCTCTCTAAGTCATGTAAAATAATATGAGGTGGATGGGGGTATGACTTTTGGGCATGGGGTGTCTTGAC
>JASDQU010028916.1:48604-61832 GCA_032191745.1 Picea mariana
ACAGTCGCTGACTACTGGCAGGACACTACCCAGGAGGACACCTGGCGATGCTGGCACTTGGACAGGGAACGTTTCAATCTGGGGGCACACGTGGACTTGGAACCCTGGCAAAAGGAGATGACCAAAAGGAAAATACCCAGAATTGAGGGGGACGATATCCTCAGGTGGGGATACCGACCGCAGGGCACCTTCAGTACGCAGGAAGCCTACCTGGTCAAGACTATAACAGACCCCATCCTGAATACGACAGCCTGGCACAAATTGTGGAATCTTAAACACTGGCCAAAAGTCACCCTCTTCCTCTGGCTCGTTCTCCACTCAAGCATTCTGACTTGGGATAATCTAACGAAACGCGGTTTTGTGGGGCCTTCAATATGCATTCTATGTGGAGAAGCAGAGGAAACTCTGAACCATCTCCTCAATACTTGTCCCTATACTGCCCAAGTCTGGGACCAAGCGGCGCTTATCATGCGCACTTTAGACTGCAATAGGGACAGTATCCAGGAGATGTTAACGAACTGGAGGGATGGGGCTTTCCAATCCCCCCTTTTAAACCGCATTTGGCAACTCATACCAGGCTTTATCCTATGGCAGACCTGGAAGGAGAGGAACAGAAGAATTTTCAAAGGCCACTCCCTCCCGTGGCAGCAGTGTTGGCATTCTTTCCGTAGTAATATCTTGGAAACGATCAACATCCAGCGATGGTCTGAGGCAGATCTGAATGGCCCGCCCTCTGAACACCCCATCCTTCAACAATGGGCGCCGCTTCCCCCTCTCCCGACCCCCATAACCTGCTCACCTACGGTCCGAAGTCCCTCCTTCTGGTCTCCTCCCCCGAAGGATTACATCAAGCTTAACTTTGATGGAGCCTCAAAGGGAAACCCTGGAGCTGCAGGCTATGGGGTTGTCTTCCGCGACCATCTTGGACACATCCTGATCATAAGTGCAGGCTCCCTCGGGCATTCAACAAACAACACAGTAGAACTCTGGGGTCTTCTCAAAGGACTGCGCCTAGCCCGCAAAAACAGCTTCACTAAGCTTATTGTCGAGGGGGACTCACAAAGCATCATCAACCTCTTGCGCAGAATGCTAAATGGAGTGCATCCGGACAGACTGACGCCTAGCTGGAGGCTCTCCCATGGGCTGCAGATTCTCTCAGATTTATTGCAACCGAATCAAGCTATCATCCCGTCCCACATTATAAGGAAGGCGAATCAAGTGGCGGATGATCTAGCTAATTTAGGCACTACTTGGAGTGGACCAGAACTTCTATGCGACTCAAACAGGGACCCTGATCACCCGGTCCTCCAACGTTGCATTCGCAAGGCGGATTCGGTAGACCATCCCCCGGATGGGGTGATATTGGACTCCACATGGCAAGCGGAGGAGGTCGACACTAGCCCACCAGGCACGAGGCCACGTGACGGGCCCGTGCCGACTGCCGTCACCCCCCTCCAGCATTAAAACGCTCCCCCGGCGACGTAATTGCTCATGTACGTGCCCTCCCTCTACTTCGACTGCCATAGTATGGATCTGTTGCAGATACATCGCTCCCATCTCTGGTCGAGAGGCAAAGAGCGTCTCCCTTTGCGTTCTTGGGCTGACGCGATCCACTTCCTCTGGCTCTCGGCTAGCCTCCTCCGTCTCCACGCCCTCCACTTCAGGCAGTCGCACTTTGCTTCCACGAACGGCCCAATGCTCCGCCCGAGAGGAAGGTCGAGGAGGGGCTCCCCTTGGAGGCCTCGCAGGCCCTCACTCTCGCCTCCTGGCTCGCCTTCTACCTGCTCTTCACCTCCCACACAGCCCGAACCTCCCCCTCCACCCTCCTCGATGGTCTTGCAGCCACACTCTTTGGCAATTGTCCCTTGGACAACGAATGCTCCCCCGCGTCTTTGCTCCGCCTCCACAGTGCTGGTACCTGTCCTGCCGCCAGTCATTGATCCCCCCCGAAGCTCTACAGGAGGACCCCCTCCTCCCCGCAGGCCAGGGCATTTTGATCACCAGCATTCCGACTCTGGCACTGGTATGCAGCTCCGAGATAGTTTGGATATTATCTATGGCCTGGTGTTTGAATTACGCTAGGGGGTGGAGGACCTCCACTTTCGATTGCACTCTACGAATGATAAGGTTGCGACCCTCCTTCAACTCCTGGCCTCCATGAGCGAGGCCTTTCCCTCTCGCCCGGATGGAGCGACCTCAGAGGAGATGCCTCGCACAGCAATCGGGGAAGGCGACACCAAGGAACAGAGCGCAAAGAAGCCTGGGTTGGAGCACACCAATTGCAGGATGGCAAAGGCAGATTGGGCAACTCGACAGAAGCAGGTGGAGATGACAGAAGTCAAGGGCACGGTGGGCAAATTGAATTACGAGATGATGTGGGACACGGGGCCGACCTACATAGAGGAGGAACCTTGGCCGGGGGACCTCTCTGCCACGGGTCCGGGATACCTGCCAGGTGTTTAATTATGTTTTTAAGTGCATACTCTATTAGTCTCAGTTAGTATTAATGGAAGAACAGTTCTTCCAAACTTTCTTTTTTTAGTTTCAGAACTGCTTTGCATACTTCCTAAGCTGGCTGGACTGGTTTCCCCTCTGTTGGGGCAGTCCAGTGAAGCTAGTTTGACTGTGGATGTAATCTGGCACACCAACCTAAATTTTGGCAGGACCTTAATATAAAATACTTCTTACTTAAAAAAAAAAAAAAATGCCCTGTCAATATTAGAAAATAATAGGGCACCTAAAGTGAAAAGTAAATATACATAGAGAACTTACAAAAAAAATATGTCACTTTTCTTTGTATAAGATGCATGCCCTGTCAATACCAGGAAATAATAGGGCACCTAAAGTGAAAAGTAAATATACATAGAGAAATAAGGTGCAGTTTATGGTCCTGTATCAGCATTATAAACAAAATGATAAAAAGAATTGGAGTTGTTAATATAACAAAGAAAATTTAAAGGGAAATTTTTTTTATTATTAATTATCATAACATTAATTACCATAATTGTATTTGCTGATATAGAATACCAGGAAAATTGGAAAATTGTATTTGCAGATATAGAATATCAGGAAATAATAGGATAGCTAAAGTGAAAAGTAAACATATACAGAGAAGTAAGGTGCAAATTACCATAATTGTTATTAATTATCATAATTGTATTTGCAGATATAGAATATCAGGAAATAATAGGGTAGCTAAAGTGAAAAGTAAACATATATAGAGAACTAAGGTGCAAATATAGAATACCAGGAAATAATAGGGTAGCTAAAGTGAAAAGTAAACATATATGGAGAACTAAGGTGCAGTTTACAGTTATGTATCACTATTATAAATCAAAATAATAATAAAAAAAAGAGTAGTTAATATAAAGAAGAAAATTTATAGAAAAAAAAATCTACTATTAATTATCATAATTACATTTGCACATATATAATAAAAAACTAGCATAAATCTATTTTAATTTTAGATTTTTTAGACACTTATAAGTTTGAGTTGCTAGATGCTGGAACTTGTACTAATGTATATATAATTCTTTAACTTTGATGACATAGATACAATCCTCATAACATATCATCTTAGCTAAATATATCCTATAAAAAATATTTCTCAATATAAATATAAATATCTATATATAGTAAGTAATCCTTTTAAATTTAATTATCATAACCTTTGTTTTGTCAGTGTTTACAATTATACTCATGCTAAAACAAAAATTCTTAAAAATTATTAGAAACTTTCCTAAATCAAATTTAAACTAACAAAAAAATATATATATATATTTCAAAATTAAACAATACTATAACAATACTTTTGAAAAATACCTTGATCCTTGTACTTGGCATACACTTCACTCAGCTCTTTATAGTTAGAGTTAGTCAACCCACTGCAAAAAGAGAACAAGAATACATAAACACGAATAAGTTTATAAATGGGTATAACTTCACCAACAAAACAAATAGCCATGCATAATCCATGAAGTCCAGAAGATTATTTCGCTCCTAAAATATTTTTTAAAAATAACTCGTATAAAAGGTATGATTTAACAAAATTGCATACCCACAAGGCCTAAAAAATTATTTTTTTTCTGTTTAATAACATAACTTCTGTCCACTTCAAAATCAGTGTTTCCAAACTGAAGTAAAAAAAAAAAAGGGTAATATTACCACTGAGAGGCAACGTTCACAATGAGTAAAACCTTGCCCTTGTAGACGCTGAGATCCACATCATTACCCCTAATGTCCTGAATACAATTTAACACAATTGATTCAGGTTCCGCTATGCAGGTGGGTGTGGAGATAATAATACAAGAGTCGCAATTCAGAGAAATAAATTAAAAAGAGGATAGAAGCTACCTTGACTGTGAAGTCATAGACAGAGGAATGCTGTTCTGATGAGTTCCCCGTCATGGCTGTAAAATTAGCAGAGAAGCGCGCACGAAAAATCTTTACTGGGTACTCTTGGTTCGATCCAAGAACGAGGATGAAAATGCTTTAGTATTGAGGGAAGCTACAAACTGTGGGGCGCGTGGTTTGCTAGAGGGTTGAAGGGGTTTATATAGGAGGGCTGTCAAGATGGGTACCACGGGAATTGAACGTGCAAATAAATGCGGGGCGGCATTGGGAATCGAAATGAACGGAGGAGATAAGAAAACATGATATTTGAAGGTGTGAACAGGGAAATGAGAATCGATTCACCTCGAGTGGTGGGTCCAATTTAAAGTGAAAATGGCATGGCCATGCGGCATGACCATTCAATGTATTTGTGATAAGGTGTTGACTAAAACCTTGGCCAACCTAGATACCTATCCATTCAAGGTATTTGTGTATTTGTGATAGCCTAGTTTAAATGTTCTATTTTTTTGGAAGTTTTTTATGTAATTTTTTCTTTGAATTTGCTCTAAGGGTTTTCAACATGCCGAACAAAAAATAGTGATTTTGTGCAAATTTATATCCTCTAATTCCAATGAAAAAAAATTGTTTCTTAGAACAATTAGACAACCCAACTTCGCTTGTAGATATTATAGATTATTTTAGCTCTTAAATAAATCAAATTTCTAAATAACTGATTCTTAAATATAGTAAAATATATTTTATTATAATATTAATATTATATAATATAATATTAAAATAATAAAGTTAAATAAATTATAAATTTTAATATTAAATTTAAATTTATTTTTTAATAGTTTTATAGTTTTTGACTTTTTAAGAATTGGTAGAGATTTTTTTTCATCAAATTTGAAATTAAATATTTTTAAAAGTAAAAATTATTTATTATCATCTACTTAAATATTTTAAGTAAAATTAGTTCAATAAAATAGTATTTTATATTTTTAATTTAATATTTTAAGTTAACAAATAAATATGAAAGGACAATGTCGTAAAAGTTCTTCTAGTATTTTTTTTTAATATTATTTTTTATCATAATTTTGTTAATGATTATTATTATTTTGTTTTTAAGTTATTGGGAATACCATTAAGAAGCATAAGAGATCTACCAGATTTCAAGTAATGGATTATATGGATGGAGTGACTTCAAGTGAAATATTTGTAGTGAAATTGTGGTTAAATTTTTTTGACATAGTTTTTTAAATAGTAATTAAAGATAACGAAATCAAGGTTAATAATAATAATTAGGGTTTAGGATGGTCTACATATAACTAACTTCGTATCATGTCACTTAGAGGGCATTCATGAGGGTTGGAAATAGTGAAAATTGGTTTTTAAGGGAGCAATGCAGTTTTAGGGGCATTATCTATGCTAGCCCTTTTTTGTCAACTTTGGGGTATGATTATGTCATTTCCAATGAGTTTGAGGTCATACGGTGGTGGAAAGGGGCTGAAAGTGGAGTTTATGCATGCCAATAGTGATGTATTTTTGTAAGCTTGTTGGAAATGTTTTGAGTAGTTTTGATGTGATAAGAGATTTCCTCGTGATGTGTGAATTTAGAAGAAAATCATATGACTGAAATACATCACCATTTCTTTACCCAAGTACAAGAAGGACCAAAAAGAAAGTGGAGTAACCAAGGAAGGAAGACAATGTGTAGAAGGGAAAAGGAGAACTACGTGTCAACAACAAGTCAAAAAGGTGATATGTGTACAAGATCTCAATAGGGACAAGGTAGGCATACCCATGCACATCGAGATATCTCATAATAATGATACAATGGTGTGTCATCACATAAATGGGTTAGGCCAAAGGGACAAAATGGTGTCCCAATACAATAGAAAGAGTGATCACAATGAATAGGCTCCATAATACAATAAAATCAAATGAGTAGTCCTACATACACATGCTTGGATCAAAAGGGCCAAGACCAACATAGAAGCAACTAATTTGGATACATAGGAACTGAGGTCCCCCAAGGGGGGAAAGGAAATAGCTAGAGGAGTCTTGCTAAATAGGAAAGGGGCTCCCAAGATCTGAAATGAGTTTTGTTTTAACTTTGATTGATTTAGGAATAGTTACTGATTATTCTGAGATGGAATCGTTACTATTTGAACCAATAAAGGTATGAATGTGTTCAATGTCCACATTTAATTTTTAAAATTCAATTGAAATTTTGTTGTTGACAAGATTTACAAATGAATGAGATAAAAGAGAAGCCTAATTGATTTCGAGAGATTTTTCTAGCCAATCATAGATTGAAAGATGTTGAATAAATTTCAAATACATAGTGTGTTGGTTTATATTTCATATCGTAGTGACTTTAATCAAAGAAATCAAGCACTATATCTCACTGTTAAAATAATAGGTGTGCTCGTTTTCACCATTGACAATATCACTATATTGTCACCCAACCATAGGCACAAAGGCCACCCTCGAGCACCTTAAATTTGACAGATAGAATAATTCTAGAAGCAAACCCTAAAACCAATAGCCAACCAAGGTAGTGTACCTCTCTCCAAAGCTAGTGCACCAAGCAGAAAGTCCAAACCATAAGCCAAAGACCAAGTCACTACTGCAGCAGTTGCAGCTCTCCTCCAGTTTTGCACACCAGTAGTCCTTATGAGGTTGTGAGTGAGAGTGTGTCTAAATGAGCTTAAGCACCCTCTATTTATAGTGTTCCTTGTCAATCAACTGGGTCGACTTCTCTTCCTAGAGGATAATGACTTAATATAAAATATTCTCTTGGGTTGACTTGTCTTATAGGGTTCTTATCCAACAGTTTAGGGTTTCTCTAGCTTCTTGGAATATTCTAGTCTCGTCAAAGGTTACACATGGAGGTTAATACCTCTTGCAGCTACCATAACATCAACACTACCTTCTAGCTAGGGAGGTATTATTGGTAATGGTCTTGAGCACAAACATACCATTTTGTTGGTAGCATCATCATAGAAACACATGCTATCTCATGATCACATAGATCAAATCATGAGCACCATCATCACTATTCATCTAGATGGAAATCATCTCCAACACTAGTGGTAGTCTCCATGGTAATAAGATAGTAGCTTACAGATGCTACAATGTCATCCAATAGAACACAACTATGTCTATCCATAGTAGTAAACAGCTATTGTCTAGTGGTACACAACGACTCCTAGTAGCACACAACTACTATCCAATGACCCATAGTCACAACCAGTGGAATACATCCACCATAGTAGCATACAACTAATGTCCAGAGACACACAGTCTCTACGGCAATTATATCATCTGATATCATCCTGCATCAACAATGTCATTTGTTGCATCACCTCTAAGTCGTACTAGCACGATGTGAATACATCATATCTAACTTGTACTGACGTGATCTGGAGTATCATCTACATCATCTCTAAGTCATACTAGCATGACATATCGAGCATGATGCCAATGCATCATATCTAAGTTGTATGCCACCTCTAAGTTGTATTCGCATGATGTAGAT
Organism: Picea mariana; assembly: GCA_032191745.1. Lineage (NCBI taxonomy): Eukaryota > Viridiplantae > Streptophyta > Pinopsida > Pinales > Pinaceae > Picea > Picea mariana. The sequence continues at coordinate 56,481 of JASDQU010028916.1, forward strand.
CAGTGCCTCACTGTGTCATCTCTAAGTTGTATGATCATCTTTAATTCGTACTAGCTTGAGATATCTAGCATGATGCCAATGCAGCATATCTAAGTTGTATGCCACATCTAAGTTGTACTCGCATGATCATATCTAGCATGACACAAGACCGCTGCATCATCTCTAAGTTGTATGGTCATCTATAAGTCGTACTAGCATGATGTCAATACATCATATCTAATTTGTATGTCACATCTAAGTTGTACTCGCATGGCCATATCTAGCATGATGCGGCTCACCAGCATCATCTCTAAGTTGTACTAGCATGAACATAACTAGCATGATGTCAATACATCATATCTAAGTTGTATGTCCACCTCTAAGATGTACTAGCATGATGCTCCTCGAGCCACTATATCAACAACTCCAACCATATGTATCATATATGAGTTGTACTAGCAAGATGCAAGCATCATCTCTAAGTTGTATGACCATATCTAAGTTGTACTGGCATGATACAGATCTGCAGCTCACTGACATTCCATGATACCACATATTAGAGCTCCTTCCCAACCGAGGAATTTATCTCCACGAGCCCCATATTCAAGGGAGAAATATCCACGAGCCCCAAATTGTCCTTCAAGTATGCAAACTTTATCTTGGACAGAGGCTTAGTGAAAATATTTGTTGCCTGCTCATCAGTGGAGATATACTAGAGAACCACTTCTCCCCTCAGGACTTTATCATGGAGAAAATAGTACTTGATCTCAATGTGCTTCGAACTGTCATGGAACATCGAGTTCTATGAGAGCTTCACATAGCTTTGGTTAACACAATATATCATGATCGAATCCAACACATGATCAAACAGTCCAGAAACCAGCTTGCAGAGCCACATTGCTTCCATACAAGCATCACAAGCTACAATATATTTTGCTTCTGCAGTGCTGAGTGCAATAGAATTTCATTTCTTGCTAGCCCATGAAATCATAACATATCCCAAACTAAAACACATACCAGAAGTACTCTTTCTGTCATCTGCACTCACTGCCTAATATGAATCAGTAAATCCATGTAGTTGTACTTCACTATTTGAGGCATATCTCAAACCATAGGTTATCGTCCCACACAAATATCTCAAGATATGCTTTGCAACTATCCAATGCTCATGTCCGGGTTCCACCTAGAACTGGCTCAACATGTTCACAACAAAGAAAATGTTTGGCCTGGTGTTTACCAAATACATCAATGAGCCAATCATTTGCTAGTATAGGGACGAGTCTACTGGATTAGAATCAGTGTCTCTCAACTTCCTCAGATCTATTACCATGGGAGTTTTCATGGATTTTGTTGTAGGTGAATCCCCCTGTGGACAAGTGGATTCCCTCTTGGTCTCTAGACTCCTAAGGCCAAGACATAAAGTGCTTAACATGGACACTGACTTCCTTTTAAATGTAATCAAGCTAATGAATGAAAGAGAAGGAAAAAGATATGTACCTTATGAACGACGTTTGTCCTTGCAAAGTCTTGGTTGAGCTTCGATCCTGAGCTCCTTGATAGATCCTGTAAGACAAACAAAGATACAATGGACTTCCTACTCTACTGAGATTAGCTCAATCATAGATCCATCTACTGCAGACAAACTCATATGGAACAAGCACAAGTTTGAAAGAAACAGGCCAAGCATTGATTATATTAATGAGAACAAGTAAAAGTACTTACAATCCTTTGAATGAAGGTGCAACAGCCTCTTCCAGATCTCCTTGTCCAACCCCTTTGCTCAAGTAATCTCCATTGATTGCTTTGATGGCATCTCATCCATGAGATCATAAGTTTGATGTAATTCTCAATCTCCATTGTGCCTTTCACCATGATAAGGCCTCCTTATATAACCTTGGAGAGGTCCAACCACTTGATAGATCTTTGGGATAAGTTGAGGATTCCTCTCCTTCAGTTGAGGATCTCTCCTAAGATCATGCCTTGACCATCTATTCGAATCCAACTACCTTAAGGAATTGAGGAATTCTTCCCTTATTTGCCTCAACAAACCCAAAATTTGCTAAAAAGAGGGTAGCGCTCCCCCATAAGGGTGCCCAGGGCACTCAATCACTCCCCCAAAGAGGCTCAGGGAGCGCCAACACTCCCTGAAAATGGGTAGGGGAGCACTCCTCTCCAAAATCCATTTTTTTGTGGTTTTCTCAATGTCAAAAGGCTTGTACTTCCTGTCAAGTGATTTCTCTTCTTCCAAACTAACCTTTGAGGCGTCTTAAGTGTCTTCATTATGTCGTTAGAGGCACGGCATATGCAAGATGGAAATATGATGTTTTTGACACTTACAACACTTATAGTCAAGATGCGACACTTACAACACTCGTAATGACGACACTTGTGACACTATCGAAGTGGGTAATTTCGAGGTGTAATAGATTGTCCCCCAAAGTATGAAGTTAGAAGACGATGATGACTAAAGTACTTTGTAGACTTTTTCAAGCAAGGGTATGGATGCAGAGAAATTGGAAAAAGATGCACACAACCGTCAAAAAAATATTACGACATGTTTCAAACCCAAGTCAGGCATACCTATGCTTGAGTGATAAATACTTTTTAGGTATGGCCGCCATAAAATACACTGTGGATCCATAATTATATTGAAAAAATGGTATAGCCACTACAGATACAATGTGGATCTATACTCCTATGACCTGAACTGATCATAGCTACGAAGAATACACAGTGGATCTACGAAATGAAAAGACATAGCCACGAACAATACAAAGTGGATCTATGTAACAATATATGTGTCATAGTTCAAGATAACTCCTTCGTAACCTGGGAAAAGTACATATAAGAGTGATGACTCAACCCAGGGTCTTCTTATCGATCTCGATGTAGTATGAATCTAACCATGTGAATAGATGTCTTGATGTCGAACATGGCATAAACCACTTGATTACTAGTCAATGATGTAAACCGTTAACAAGAGCGAGGGAAATCACCATTGATGTCAATGATTCCCAAGGTACTCTAATACATTCCGACAAATGTGAATAAATGAGCTGAAGTTGAACATCTGTGGAATCATACGATCAGAGGTCAATGATGTAAACCCACTGTAAGACACGAGGAGGCCTGCCATTGAGGCATGCAGGTCCCAAGGTACTAACTAGTTTCTAAGTATGAGTCCCTGGATAATGTGTTGAAGTTGACAGGAATAGACTCGTTGAAGGAGGGCCTTGATGTATCCCCCATCATTGACATGAAACAGACACAAAGATGTAATTGGTAGATCGAATGAACATGGACTGACACGGGTATTGAAACATGATATTTGTGATGGATGACTCTCGAGGAAGATAGTTCCCTTGAACACTGAGGCACATCAGCAGAAATATGACATGGAGCAAAACTTGAGAATGCAGTGGATGCTATGAATTTCGTCAGGTGACCCAAAGGAGTATAAGAAACTCAGAGGATTGGCTCAGTGCATGTTGGCATGTTTACAGACAGATGTGCTTGTCATTGATGGCAAGATCAGAGTATGAAGTGATGGAAAAACAGGGACTACATAAGCTCAGGAGGATAAGTGAAAAGGTGCACGCAGAGTGCAAGAGTGTGCTTGATCATTTGATGGCAAATAGGCAGGCAAGGAAGATCAGGGACAAATTGATCTGACTCCATTTCAGAGTTTCAGATACCGGGAGGTGGAAGTGTCAAAACACTTCACCACAGGAGTCCCAGAATCGCGAAATGCGAAATGCCGAAATCCCGAAAGCATGAGATAGTTTCGGAAATCGTGAATTGAAGTGTCGAAACACTTCACCACAAGAGTCCCGAAATCGCGAAATGCGAAACCCTGAAAACCCAAAACAGGCACTTCGACCGGGATTTTGGATACCAGGAGTTGGAGATGTCAAGGACCCTCACGACAGGAGTCCCGAAGCGGCGAAATGCGAAACACTGAAATATGTTGGTCTGACTCCATTTTGGAGTTTTAGATACCGGGATTTCGTAGACCGGGAGTTGGAGATGTCAAGGACCCTCGCAACAGGAGTCCCGAAGTGGAAAAATGAGAAATGCTAAAATATGTTGGTTTGACTCCATTTCAGAGTTTCGGATACCGAGATTTTGCAGACCGGGAAATCAAAGAACAAAGGAACTGTAACCTTTGAAGTCGCGATATGCGAAATTGTGAAATAATCCTAGCCATCGGATCGAGGATTGATCTGGACTGTTGATCAGACATGACGAAGGCCCGTGAAGTGTCGAAATCATGGCAAGATCTGGACCGTTGGGTCCATAGGACACGCGGCAACAGATCATCATTTCGCTGACTGGAAATTCGAGGAACAGGGTTCCCTAACCTCTCGAACTTGCGATATGCAAAACTGCGAAATGTCGAAATACGAAATGTCGAAATGATCGAAGCTAGTCCAGCTAAGCTCTTTTTTCGGAGTTTCGGAGATTGTGACTTGGAGAATCAAGATGCCTACAACAGGATTGCTGAAATGCCGAAATGTGAAACATGTTTTGGCTCAGCCTGTGGTCACAGCCATTGGTGACATCGACGGAACATGGAGGAAGGAGCTAGTGCAACCAAGCTCAATTTCAGAGTTTCGGGGATCAGTACGTGAAGCATAAAGAAACCTCAACCACAGGAATCCGGAAATGGCGAAATGTGAAACGGATAATTAAACGAAATGCCCTATGAACTCCATCCAACAGTACAGGTGAACTTGAATATGATCGGAGGGCTACTATTTCACTTCAGAGTGTAACTGCTAGAAACGACTGATGGATTCTGCCAGAGGAATGAAACAAGCCTGAGTGTGATCACGAGAGAAGATGAAGAGGCTCAAGGCATCTTCCAGTGGAATGAAGAATATTCTTAGAGGTGATTGACAGATGGAAGAGGATTGAAGCTTGTAACTACAAGAGAGAGGATCAGCTTGACTTTGATAGAGAAGACAAAGAGTCTCAACTGCCAGACAGGCTAAGGAATCTATACATAACACCCAGTGATGATGGACACATGGGTTTAACTACCAGAGAAGCTGAAGAGTTTCCATGATGATTAGGCAGAGCACTTGACATGGAGAGAGCATGCAGAAGCTTGGCTAGAGAGCATGCACAAGGAGCACAGAGACTATAAGTATGCAGAACAAAGAAGAGATGAGGGTTGCGGTTGTTGAGGGTGATCAAGGAGTGTAGGAGGAGGAGTGTGCACCAGTGGAAGCACGGAGAAGAGGAATGGTGCATTGAAGGGACATGGCACAGAGAGCATAATAGGCAAAAGAACAAAAACTGCAAGGGGTGTGCAGAAGACACTAATGCAGACAGAGCAGCGCAGTGGAGCAAAACAGTGATGAGACCGGT